>CAUYPK010044277.1:0-27242 GCA_963574355.1 Loris lydekkerianus
CGGCTCTTTGCCTCTTATCATTATTTTGTATACTGTGGCTCTTTGCCAAGTTTGGATTTTGTTATGCTGCTTCTGAGGAGGGACCTCTGAGGAGCGATCTCCGAGCGCGTAGTCGAACTTGTTCGCCACCCCTGCTCTAGCTCCATCTCTGGCACAATTTCTACCTGGTAGGGGCTTTTTATTTGATGAAGGTAAGGTTACACACATGCACCTATGTTCTTGTGCTTCTGAAACGTTCTACACAACAGAACAATTTTGTATCCTAATCTTTTGGATCACTTAAGATAGAAATGCTGAGAAGGAAAATGCATACACTCATTTAGAAAGTTAGAAAACTATCACAAATTAAATAATGCTCCCTTTGAAATATGTACTGCAACTCATCCCCCCCACCCCCTAATTCCACAGCATAACATGAGGATCACAACTTGAAACATTTGGTAATAGATATCAACGAAAAGCAATAAATTGCTACTTTGATTATGAAAGCAGGCAAGGCAGATAATTTTAAAAGACCAATCCAATGCTCCACTCCTTCCAAATAAGCTGCGAATTTGTACCACTAGTTTAGAATACAACATTCAAAGCTCAGAAAATAGATTTCCATTAGGAGAGAGATCCCTGCACTTGGGGTAGCGCTGCCACACAAATGGTACTATCTTCTGTGGCTTAGAATCGACAATTAGGCTGAGAGTACAGAGCAAATCATTACAGTACAAACCCACTGACTCGCCCTCTTTACACAAAAATACTCTTTCCTTCCTTAAACTAACAACAACAAACTTAACTCTAGTTTTCTACTACTTAACAAATCTTTAGTTAGAAAATGACTGAAGGCAAAATTTATTACACTAAAAAAATGCTATTAACACAACTAAAAAGTCTGCTGATCTATGCGTTTGTTTTTCTATAGAGAGCTGTCTGGGGTTTCTCTGTTACTCCCAGGGCACTGTTCCTCACCCTAGGATTCAACAGGTGGAAGACTCAGGACTGGCCCTTACTGCTGACCCTCCTAGGCCCTCTGAACCAGAGAAACACCACCCTCCTAATTGGGGTTGTCCTGAGAATTCTGCTCCAAGAGATCTACATCTATTTTTGACTCTTTTGCATCATGACAAGAATCCTTTTACCAAATGGAAGCCCCCCCAGGTGGGGTGTGTCCACAGCATGCCTCTTTCTCAGGTTCTGACAGGGGTCCTATATCTGCATTTTAAAAATGATTCCACTATTCTTACCCAATTGTATTTAAAGTGAACAATCATTTTTCCCTCTTTCACAGAATAAAACAAAATCAATCAAACAAGCAGAAAGTCAGAACCAAAAGAACCTTCCAAAAAAGACTACACAATTTACAACCGACACTACAGTAGCTGAGGCAGTCTTTCAAGCTGTGTCACCTATAAACCCACCAAAATACATTACACTAACTCATGTTTACCTTGCCCCTTTCTAACTTACACATGAACAAATAATTCTGGCAGGAAACATGACATGTAGAGTTAATTTTAAATTTTTATTTCAAATTTATTTCCTATTACTTATTTTCTTTAAGAGGTAATCTAAGAGCTCCCTAGGACAATTATCCTATGATAATATAGTGTCTGACTTACAATGCCTCGAAACACAAACAGATTTAAAATACTTATGAAATATACATTTTACAAGGTACTAGATAAGGAAGTTTCCAAAAACTTGATAATTCCCGCCACACAGATCAAAGATATTCTTATATTTATATAGTTACATAAATAATATTTTCAGCTTTATTTAATGGTATTAGAAGATAACTGGAAATCTTGGATGATACTTTAGGCTTTTTTTTGTTATTCTGCTTGTATATGACGGCTTTACATGGAAAGTACTTGACTATTTATTCACAGACTTTAAAAAATGACAATAGCAATTTATACATTAGGAAAACTTAATGTATTACTCTATTTTCCAGGCTTGAAAAATAGCATTGGTCATTAAAATAAGTACTATTCCTTAACAATGGCTGAATCTAAAAATTATTACAATCAGAAGTGAATGTAGAAACATTTAGGGATAGAAGTAACTGAAACCTAGTCTCATTACCATATTCTCGTAAGTTATTACTCAAAAGTAAATATGTTAGTAAAACGTAAACATACTGAATTCAGAGGTTGAAACAGGCACATATAACTGTTTTCATGGTAAGTGAGAAGTAGCTAAACTGATAAATTTTAAAATAATGAAATAAAGACCAAAGAAAAATTATCCTCAATGTAAAAAAGTATTAAAAACTTAAATGCTTTAGATCAGTGGTTCTCAACCTTCCTAATGCCACGACCCTTTAATACAGTTCCTGTGAGTGGCGACCCACAGGTTGAGAACCGCTGCTTTAGATACAGGACCAGGTGGACACACCACATGAAATTTAGAAAATGAGTAAGGAATGAAGACCTACTATTAGGTAAACACTTTAGTGTATATTTCATCTTCTAAAACACATCAAGTCAAGAGAATGAAACAGAATGTCATCTAAACAGGAAACCCAAGTTTAAGGGTATACCAGAAAATTGTATAAGAACAACCACCAAAAAATGAATAAACAAAAAGATCCAGGAAGTAGCAAAAACAGAAAAAAATGATAGGACCAAGATAATAAATAGATAATCATCCTCTACATTTTATTTGTGACAAAGTCCTTTTCTGTTTTTAAATGGCTTATTTATCAGTTTTATTGAGAGAGATTTTCCTGTTACAAAGGACTTTTGGAAGTTATTTAATCCATTTTCCCCTAATTAATTTAGGAAATTCTTCTGCCATGGCTACAAGACCTTAAAAGAAAGCTGTGGAAGTTTGGGGCCCAAAGCTCAAGATTTATTAGCTTCATTAGCAGCCTCTTCATGGCAGCAAGTTTTTGAATGAACTGTCTTGGATGGCTGGAAGAAGGGGGTGGGGTTTTTTGGTCTGATTTCAAAAGCAAGATAATTTTAGAAAAGCAATAGCACAGTCCAGTTGTGATGGTGCCACCAGAGGGTGCGTCTTACCATACAGGTATCCAGGTCTTCCAAACGCTCTATCTCTGTTAGCTCCTCCACTGTGATAATGGAGCGTTTAACTGGCTTCTCCTCAGCCAGCTCGATCTCTGAGGATTCTTGCTGAGGAAGGGTCTTGATACGCCTGCTGAAATGGTCAGCCTAGAAGATCAAGACACCCAAGAAGAATTTTTTAAGTACAGAGACAAGGGAAGAGTTGCTTAGCTGACTTCCTGAAGACATCCTCCACAAGATGGCGCAGTGGAGAACTATATTGACAAGTGGTTAATGACAATGTTTTATTTCTTCCTAGAGGTCAATTTACAACAGAAATACTTAGCTCTTTCATTACTTTTCTTTGGAAGGAAGAAAATGTAAAGCTTCCTTGGTAAATGGGGAACTAGTCTAGAATAAAACAGTGTTCTTTCTTTATTTGATATTTCCTTTGAAGGAATCTATTCTATCTCTATTGCTTAAAAGTAACTGAGGGGGGGGGGCAGTGCCTGTGGCTCAGTGGGTAAGGCAACCACCCCCATATATCAAGGGTGGCGGGTTCAAACCCAGGCTTGACCAAACTGCAACAAATTTGCTTGGGAGAGCAAGCACTGGACCACTTTGCTAATATTTTTGACACATACATATAACTAGTGCTAAGACCTTCATCTATGCCACAGAAAACTTCATGAAGTTTGAAAAACATAAAGTTTTGACATATTTTTTCATATGTACTGACTGATAATGGAAATCAAGTTCCTTACCTAGATATAGAATCAGTCTCTAAATGAAGGAAATTTATTTTTTCACATTGGTTATATCTAAGACACCTATTGAGCAGTCAGCAGCCTGCCATCATTAGATTATACCCAATCTAGTCTTATACTTTCTTTAGACTTCAAATATTTCATTTCCCTCCATGTTTTCAGAATAGTCCATTCTCAAATATCAGAGAGCAACAGAATGAGCACACATACATTAAAATAAACTAAAAATGATAATTTTAGACCACAGCCTCAATATGATTTTCCTACCAAAGCTTTTAGCATGCATTATAAATGAACAAGATTTTTGGACATGATCACTTTTACTTTCCCCTGCCATTCCCTCTTGAGAAATCTTAACATGAGCCAGAATGGCCAGAAATGATATAAAAGAGCAATGAGGAGAACTAGGATCTTAGTCCATAAAATTTCAAAGTAGAAAAATGTGGAAAAGAAACCACAACCCCATGATGGAGGCCATCCTGTATCATAGGGGAGCCGAATAAGGTCTTGCCCCACGTGTGCACAGCACTCACCAGTTTATGATGGCAATGTGAAAGTGCATCCAGGATTTCATCCACAATTCGATCAGACAGGAAGGAAGCCACTGTCAACTTTACTTCACTATGTAAAAATCAAAACGATAGAGTAGCATTTAATATGTGCAAGGAGACAAGAATCATCCACCCTTGATGCTATGGTGATAAGGCCAACTGTGATTCCATTTCTGTCTTTGAATGTGGAATATAAGAATGTGTGAACAGGGCTAAGGATTTCTAAAAATAAGCCTTAAACACTGCCATAAACACACAGGTAATAGACTTTCTTTACCAATTTCAGCCTGCCTCTGCAATTTCAAAACCCAAGATTTAATGGGAGAAATGAAAAACATCTGAATAAAGAAAAACTTAATGGGAACCATATGTACCATGTGGTAAGGAACAATTCATCCATTGACATAAGTGAAAATGAATGTGGGCTGGAGTAAATTAAGAAGGTCTAATCTAGTTGTTAAATCAGTTATTGCTTTAATATGCATATCCCCCACCCTTTAAAAAACTTTCTTACCAATCAAATGGCACCATATTATGGTGCTTCTGCTTTGACTCACTTTCCATCTTTGAATAGTTACAAATTCACGGTACCCTTTTCTTTTACAAACAGACATTCCTAAAAATTTCAGTTTTGGTGCCTCTTGCTTGACTTCAAAAGTTGCTCAGATAACAAAGAGTGGTTTATAATTTTCACTAATACACAAACTCAGCCACTAATGTTTCTGTTACATGGCTGGCATTTTAGTTAGCATTTTAACAATGTGGTATTCTCAAGAATTTAACTTCCATATGTTTTCAGTCAGAATACTTAATGCACACACATACAAATATACATAAATGCACCATACATTTGAACGTAAATGTGCTGGAGAGAGATATACCCACATTCCAATATTGTCTCATAAGCTGAAGTTGTAGTATAGTTATGTAACAGGCAAAAATCTTGTTAACCTAAAGGCAATAATCTGCATGAAGATTTCTCTGCACAGAAAGGTTTCTGATGATGGGGCAGAAAATAGAAGCATGAACTCTTTGATGTCTATAGTAAAAATCTTTCTGGGCTAAACATAAAAGGATGTTTCTTTAATTCCTATCCCAGAAACAAGGTCTCACCAGCTATTTGGTTTACCTAATACTTTACTCGTTATTCTCCTGGGGTGTCTGCTGGTAGAAGTTAGCCAGGCAGGTCTCATAATAAAAATACAGATTACTAAGTTCCATCCCAAATTTTCAGAAGGGCCTAGAAATCTAACTGTAACTACTTCTCCTAATTATTTTTAGGTGTGTTTCCGAAATGTAAAACTCTAGGTTCAATAGATCTCTCCCTCTCTTTGAAGGTGGAGAGGAGAGTGGTTTATCAGGGCTTTTTTTTTTTTTTTCTGCCAAACATTGGAATTAAAAGATGTGTCTTGAGCCACACGTTAAAAACATAAACACTAATGAAAGTTGAAGAGAAAAAAAAATTCCACATATAATTTTCATGATATCCTATACCTCAGATAAGCAAAATAGGTCTCAAATAATATGCATGTGGCTGAGGGCTATAGATTGGATACCCCTGGATTTGTTTCAAACTGTAATACCAAAAAAGATAGAATCTTAAAAACGCATTTCTTTTGGAATGTCTCAGGATTCTTCTGTTATTTTGCTACTTAGTACTATACTCTACTATTGCATAAGTTTTAGAGGAAATGAATCAACTTAGCCTGCATGTGTGTGCAAGGACATGAATGCACACATGCGCGTGTGTATGGGTGTCCATACTTTCATCTATCAACACCCAGTATAGTACATTACAAAGAGCTAAGTAAGAAGCCAATAAGCATAAAATTGATTCATTGATGTGAGGAGTTCTGCTGTTAAACTTTTGGGATCTGTCCATTTTTAAGGAAAGTGACCACATTAAACAGAATCTGATACTCCAATAAAGGCATCAGAATATGGTCTATTGGTGCTTGAACCCACTATTATGAAAGAACAGTGACTAGTATACATTTTTCTCCTTAAAATTCAACAAAAACTTTGAAACCACAGGTTATAGAAATATGTATGCATATTAAGCAAGGGTAAGAGTTCATAAAATCACTAACTATGGGACCCTATAAACTTTCTAAAAGTATTTTTTAAATTTCTCAAGTCCTTACAATTGCCTTATAATTCAGCTGAGTAAGTTCTAGAAGCTTTATTGAAACAAAAAAAGTAACAAAAAATAATAGCTATAACTTCGGCCTGAGACTGTCTAGTCACTGCAGAATTCCTAAATCCTTAAGGTCTATAATCTAGCTTTAAGGCTGTCAGCCTTTGAAATCTAAAAAGTAATACTGTTGTTTTTGGCTTATTTTGTTTTTGACTCCCATTTTCTTTATGTTTTAGAACCACTCCTTACTCTCCAGATAGGAGCTGTTACTTCCTGTTGTACCTAACTATTTTTACTATTATTCAGAAATGGTTAAAGTGGGAAATTAAAAATATTTCTAAACTCAATTTTTAATAATCTGATTCCCCAATTAAGAAATATTATGAGAGTTAACTGATCTCATAAGAACTGAGCTACATTGCAATACCTGAGAGTGATCACCTGAGAGTCTCTATGTAAAAATAGGGGAAAGTGTCAAGCAATTATAGCTTCTAAATATTTATATCTTGTCATATTTTTCAAAAAATTTCAAACGGAAATTTCTGTAAGCAGTCCAGTGGCACCACTAATACACGGTATCACAGACCCACCAAAACAACCCCCAGAAATAAAATAAAGTAAGGTCGGAGTGGGTCTCTTTGCCTATTTATAGGCTGTGTATTTGCTCACAATAGTTTGATGGTAAATGGCAAACTGATCTGTATCTGGAAGCTAGTGATTTATAAAGGTGCAAGATATACTTCAGAAGAAGAAAATAGAGATTACAAAAATGTACCCCCTCTTAAACATAAAACAAAGAGAGCAGATAATTCTATGCTCGTAAGTAATGTAGGCATATATGTGCTCATCTTTTTTCTTTGAGATGTAAAATACCTATGCAATATACACGTTTATATTTAGATACAGTCTACCTCTTAACCATCTCTAAACACATTATATATGGATAAAACCAACAAAAACCTTCTTTACCACAGCTGCCTTGACTGCATTCACAGAAACTGCAGATCTCAGGTTTATTAACATTATAAACCTACCTAATTTTGTTAAGGATATCAATTCCAGACTGCTCCAACAGGACATTTTTAACAAAGGTACGTGGAATGGAAATCTTTTCGGTGCTGGCATGAATCAAGTCTTGTCGAATGTGAGCTTTTTTCATCACATTGGGACACAGATTCTCGGCAGCATCAACCATGGACTCGAGCAAAGCCTGCAATGCAGCACAAGTGGAGGGAGAGATGATGACACTGCACCAGAGGCGCCCGCCATAAAACTGAAAGGTGGTTATATATGACACTGAGCCCTCGGAGAACCGGGACACAATGGAGTCCCGGGGTGCAACCAGTGATTCTCAGCTACCCCGGGGGTGACTTGTGACTTGTGACTTCTAGACGATCACGGATCTCTGGTAATCACTTTAAATCAGACACTTGACAGAACCACACAAGCTTCATGCTGGCATCTGAAGTGTTATGGTGTGGCAAGTACTTAACACAAAGCCATTAATGAGAAGATTAAAAAATATAAAAATTTCAAGCCTTTATACAAAAATTTACCACACCAGATTGTTCTCCCTGGTACTAAAAAATAAAGTTACATATATTCCTACAAAATATATCAGATTTGAATGCTGTGAGATTTTGCAAATCACAAAAACTCCAAATTAGGGAATCATTCAATTACTTTCTTATCATAGCTGTACCCGAAAAAGAATCATGGGAACTACAGCTTATTTTACTCTTTAAAAAAAAAAAAGTGTTAGTGTTAGGTAAGATAATTATTATGACAATGACAAACAATGTGAATAATAACCAACAAAAAAACATTTACAGAGCACTTTATAAACTGCATTAATAGTAACTGTCACAATATATTCCTATAACATTTCAGAGTTTAAAAAATGTTTCTGCACATTTTATCCTTCCAGCATCTGTGAGGATGGGTAGAAGCTATTCATGTGATCACCATTTTATAGTTGAAGAATGTGAGCAAAGGGAAGTTAAATGATTTGCCAGAGATGGATGATATAGCCAAAAAGTAGGAAAAGGGCATCAGCGTTAGTGTCTGACTTATTTTGAAACCTACCTGAGGGACAATGGGTGAAGCTACTGATCTCTCGATTTTACTTTCCTTACCTATAAAATGGCAATAAAGAAAACTCTACCTCATAGGATTACTAAGGATTAAATAATTCGACATATGTAAGTCATCCGGTAGAGTCTCTAGCACACAATGAAAGCTCAGGATATCACAGACAGTATTATTAATCTGATTTCAAAGGCTGTATTCTTAATGATATGAACCCAGTTTTTGAAGGCCAGGCTTGGATCCTCTTACTAATCCTGTGTGAACAGGAATCAGTGAAGCACCATTATTGAAAGACTAGCATGTACAAATGCAAAGCACAATCCCGCTAGTAAAATCTCTCATTACTCTGCAGGATGAGCAATAGAGTAGCAGGCTGTTTATAAGGATCATGCAGAAACCAGGGGAAGCAGGTGGGAGGCAGCCACTTGAGAATTTTCCAAAAGCCATTCCATTTTGTCAGTGCTCTGTCCCTATTATAACTCTGGTTGAATAATCACCAAATCAGTACATTATTCCAAGAAAGTTCCTACGTCAACCATCTGCAATAGATGCAAGTCAGTCAGTTTAAGGCAAATTACTTTCCTCTTTGGCATAAGAATAAACACATTCTGTTCCAGACTACATAACAGTCTGGCACTCCTGATAAGAATAACCTCAGATATCAATACTCTTAATTCTGCCACGTTCATCAACGTACCAGTTTACCTTCTGGAAGGTCTCCTTGCAAGACAGTCCTAATTCAGTCAGAACAGACTTCAGGCCTAAAAAGAAGAAACTTGGCTTCCAGAATAAGCCCTGACATGAAACTGCTGTGGAATGTTAGGTCAGTCTTTTAAGTTAATAACCTTTGCGGATCTCTGCATTTACCCTTATGGAATTATTTATTTAAAGTCTCTTTCTACTCTGCAAATCCATGATCGCATAACTGTGACCATATAAAAGGGAATTTAGCCTGCCTTAGGCATTCAATTCAACTGACATTTCAGAGTTAGCTCCCCACCACCACCTCCACCCCACACTGATCAACACTGTACCACAGCACTTTACCTTCTATGAAGTAATTTCATCCACGATTTCCTTTGATCTACATAACAACTCTGTAAGTGAAGGTAGATTTTATAGACAAGGAAATTGGGGCTCAGAGGAGATGAGTGACTTGCTTCAGGTCACTCAGCTGGTTACTGAAATTAGTGAGTTGGGGATGCACGTCTTGTCCATTCTCATCTAGTGTCCTGATCAGCGGCCAAAGTAATGTCCCCCTGCCCTTTATTTCATTGCCTACACATTTCTTCCTCTGTTCCCTTGAGCCAAGGGTCTCTAAGGCAGCCAGTATAGACTGCATGGCAGGGATGGGAGAAAGAGAAGAAAGGATTGGAGCATATTCTTCTAACCCACATGGCCCTCCGCACAACAGAATCTGTTCTTCCTTCTCATGGCTTCCAATGACTATCTATATTCCAAAGAGCCTCAACCAATGTTTATCTATAGTCATCTATATAATAAATGTGACAGAATACAAATATAATACAGTCTGGTGAGCACTGCCACCAGGATCTTCTGGTTAACATGTGCTGTCCTCATTTCTCCTACTCAAATAATAAAAACTACAACAGCAAAATCAACTTTTCTTGCTATGTTCTTTACTGTTAGGAATAAAGACAAAAGTAGGTCAGAAATCTGAAAATTTCTCTAGACTTGACCTACCTCAGTCTCTTCTACCTTATCTGTCTCTAAAACAGCTTATATTTCCTCCTAGATTTTTCCCCCCCAAAGTGGAAATATGCACCAAATTATTATTCTATAGCATAGAATAAAAACCCATGAAATATATCTGGTAGTTGCTGAACTTTCCAGCCTCATTTCTCGCCATATCTCTATAGTTACTTTATAACTGTTCATACTCCAATTATAGTTGGAGTTCCCCTACACAATCAGGCTCTATTTCCATGCTTTGCACACATTCTTCTCTTGGCCCAGATCCCTCCTTTTGTCCCTCTACAGCCAGAACAAATAATCTGTACTCCTCCATACTCAGCTTAGTATTCCCCTTTGAGAAGACCTTCTTTGTGTTCCTGTATCTCTCACACTCTAAACTGTATTTGATAGCACATACTTACTCTTACTGGTGATGTCATAACACCCAGTGGGAACCTCAGTGATCAATGTTTAATATCGTCAAGAAGTTTGTTTTAAATACTTTGGGGCCAAGGAATCTCCCTTTGAGAATCTGATGTAAACTCATTCCAGAAAAATTAATATTCAATTTTACATACAATTTTTAAAATTCATAGAGAGCTGGAGTTACCAGACTCCAGATACAGAACTTGCACCTAATGGTTCTTACCCTATATCCTCAGGGCCTAGCACACATTCTTGGAACAATCCCTAAGGAATATACAGGTCCAGGGACTCACTGAGCATGGGTGCTGAACAGTTTCTCTACTGATCGCCAGCACAAACTCTCATTTCTAAAGTCTGTGTAAACGTACAGGCCTATTTCTGGGATCTATGTCTTTGGGTCGTCTACCCCTACATACTACCCTAAACATCATAAGTCTTAACATGTGATAGAACAAGACTACTAATCTTCTTCTTCTTATGTGTCTAGACTATTCTTTAGCACTGTTTTTCCACATATAGTAGAATCTCCACAGTTGACTACCTCCTTAGTTGACTTAATTTTCAAAGACCAGACATGCACCACACGTATTAAGACTCAGTTCCTTACGTGGACCACTTCTATATGTTGACCAGTTTAGTCCCTTGCATGTTCCATTTATAGAGGTCCTGCAGTATTTAGAAACATCTTTGTCAATTTCTATTAAAAACCTATTAGAATGTTTATTAGAATTGTTATCAAACAATAGATGACTTTGGGAAAGCTGACATGTCGGACAATGACTCTCCCTACCCATAAACATGATACGCATTTTAACTTGTTTTAGATTTTCTTTAAATTCTTTCAGTCAAATTTCTCCACTGAGGCATTATACATCTTTGTTTGATTTACTTTCTAGGTATTTTAGATTTTTTCTGTTGCTGTTTTAGATGAAGACTATTTTTACTGATATCTTGTAATTATTGCTGAACATGCAATACATTTTTACATATTGTTCTATCTCTGCAAACTAACTTATAATAATCCAAGGTTTCAAAAACTAATTCAACAACTTTACTACAGATTCTTTTTGGTTTTTAATGCAGGCCATCATTAAATCTGCAGACAACAATTTTCTTATTAATTCTTTCCTCTTTCTTTCTTTTTCTTTTCTTTTCTTTTTTTTCTTTTTTGCTGGTCATATTGCACTGACTAAGACTTTTAGTACAAATCCGAATACAAGTGATGACAACGGACATCTTTGCCTTATTCTTGATTTTAAAACAAATAATTTTTTCCCCCAATTCAAAAAATTCTAGACCTCGCTCCCCACCTGTAGCTCAGCAGCTAGGGCGCCAGCCACTTACACCAAGGCTGATGGGTCCGAAACCTGCCTGGTCCTGTCAAACAACGATGGAAACTACAACAAAAAATAGCTCGGTGTTGTGGTGGGCAGCTATAGTCCCAGCTACTTGGGAGGCTTAGGCAAGAGAATCACTTAAGCCCAAGAGTTTGAGGTTGCTGTGAGCTGTGACGCTACAGCACTCTACCAAGGGCAACATAGTGAGACTCTGTCTTAAAAACAAACAAAACAAACAAAAACTATGTATATCACTCTAACTACAAGCTTAGTTGCATCTCACAGGTTCTGATATTATATAGTCAATTCTATATATCTTCTCATTTAAATTATATGTATCTTCCCCTTTGATCTATTAGTTATAGGCAATTTTAAAATTTATAAATACATTTGTTTTTTTTTCCTTTTAGTCATCTTTTGTTATTAATTTCTAAATAATCTGAAATGGATCAGAGCTAGCCAGGTGTTTGTGGGGTGTTGTGGCAGGCACCTGTATTCCCAGCTATTCGGAGGCTGAGGCAAGAGAATCGCCTAAGCCCAAGAGCTGGAGGTTGCTGTGAGTTGTGACACCACAGCACTCTACTGAGGGTGACAAAGTGAAACTATCTCTCTCTCTTTCTCTCTCTCTCTCTCCTCTTTTTTTTGTAGAGACAGTCTTACTTTATCACCCTCAGGAAAGTGCTGTAGCATTTCAGCTTACAGCAACCTCCAACTCCAGGGCTTAATCAATTCTCTTGCCTCAGCCTCTCGAGTAGCTGGAACTACAGGCACCTGCCACAATGCCCAACTGTAATTTTTTGTTGTTGTTGTTGCGGTTTGGCTGGGGCTGGGTTTGAACCTGCCATCCTCAGTATATGGGGCTGGTGCCCTACCCACTAAGCCACAGGCACCGCCTGCCCGAGACTGTCTCTTAAAAGAAAAAAAAAAAAAGAAATGGGATCAGAGAATATGGTCTTTGAAAATTGTTGAGATGTCCTCAATGACTTCATAGCCACTTTTCATAAATATTCCATATACCCTCGAAAAAGACTTGGTATTTTCCTTTTGTGCACTGATCACATAAATATACTAAATCATAACAGAAATGTCTGTTGTTGAAATCTTCTTTATCATTACTTTCTTTTTTGAGACAGAGCCTCAAGCTGTCACCCTGAGTAGAGAGCCCTGACATCACAGCTCACAGCAACCTCCAACTCCTGGGCTCAAGCAATTCTCCTGCCTCCACCTCCCAAGTAGCTGGGATTATAGGCGCCTGCCACAAAGCCTGGCTATTTTTTGGTTGCAGCTGTCATTGTTGTTTGGTGGGTCCAGGCTGGATTCGAACCCACCAGCTCAGGTGTATATGGCTGGCGCTTTAGCCGCTAGAGCCACAGGCACGGAGCCTATCATTACATTCTTAATTTATTTGATATATCAATTACTGACAGTCATTTTTATAGATCTCCATGACAATGGGTGAATTTGTCAATTTTTCTTTGTAATTTTGTCCACTTATTCGTTCACTTACATGCTGTAGAACCTCTGTAGTTGACCACCTCTCTACACTGATGACCTCCTTCAGTTGACCTAATTTCATAGACCAGATACGCACCACATGTACAAGTCAGTACAGTAGGTCTACTTCCTTATGTTGACTATTTCCATATGTCGACCAGTTTGTTACAGTCCCTTGGACGGTCAACTTAAAGAGTTCTACTATGCATGTATATATACAGGAGGTGCAAAAAAAAAAAAAGCACACAAATTTTAAGAAAGGAAAAAGTTGTATTAAAATTGTAATACTCAATATATACTGATAACAAAAGATGAAATCAAGTCAGGTTGAGTACTTCTTGTAATAGCAGAAGTCAAAAATGACTTGAGTATTATAAATTAAATGTTTTTTTCCTTTCTTAAAATGTGTATACTTTCTTGGCCCCGGCTGTATGTATGTGTGTATGGGTGTGTGCACACTGTATGAATGAAGCCATATGACTAGATGCTTATACACTTAAAATTGTTATGTATTTCTGGGAAATTGGACCATTTGTCATTATTGACTGACCTATTTTCTCCCTAATGATGTCTCTTCTGTTGCCATTTGGGGTAGGATCAATTATTCTGGTGTGAAACTGAACCTTATATTACAGGATACTTAAAATCACTATTACCTGCCCATTGACAGTAACTATGACAACTAAAAATAGCCCAACATTTCCTAATAGTCCTCTAAGAATACCATACAACCCCTAGTTTAGTGTCCCTGTTTTAGCGGTTACTTAAGAGATTTAAACACACTTAATTTATTTCATGTCTAAAGCAACAGTGTCCAACAGAACTTTCTGAGATGATGGAATATCTGTTCTGCCCAATAAAGGAGCCACTAGCCACATGTGGCTATTGAACATTTAAAATGTGCCTAGTGCAAATGAAAATCTGAACTTTTAGTTTAAATAAATTTCCATTTAAATGACCCATGTGGTTAATGCGTAACACATTGGAGAATGCAGGTCTAATACTGAGCTCTTAACATTTTCCTAGAATAAAACTGGGATGTTGGCCTGCTTTAACTCATTCCCTACTGACTCATTTGCTCACTTCCAGTATATATTTGTTTTTTTAAAGTTTTATAGCACATTAAACATTAATGTCATTATTTCATTTAGTTAGTGTTTCTATTACCCATATTTGGCATCTCCTCTGCTCATTATTCTTTTTTTGTAGCTGAGATCCTCTTTCTTTGATAAATTTTCCTTTATTCCAAAGTGTATCCTTTAGATGTTTTTTAGAGTAGGCTAGTGACAGTAAACTATCTCAGTTTTTGTTTTGATGAAAATATCTTCATTTTATCCTCATTCTTAAGAATTAGGTCCATTGGGTATATAATTCTAGGTTGATAAAATGTTTTCTCAGAAGTTTAAAGATATTATTTCATAGTCTTTTGGCTTCTATTAATTGTTGAGAAACGACCTGTCAGTCTTAACATTGGTCTTCTCCCACCCCCATGTTGGTCTCCTAGTAGGATTTTCTCTTTGTTTTTAGTATTTTTTACTTTGCATTATGATGGTCCTAGATGTGGGTTTGCTTTTATCTGTACTGCCTAGGTTTCACTGGGCTGGGTGAATCTAAAGATTCTGGTCTTTCATCAATCCCTGAAATTCTGAGCAACTATCTCTTCATATGTTCCTTCCCCTAGTCTGTCTTTTCTTTCCTTCTGGAAATCTTAATTAGGCTTAATTAAGTTTAAATGTTAAACTTTCTCATACTATCCATGTTTCTTAACTTTTCTTACATATTCTTCATTTTACTAGTTCCTCTGTGTTTTATAACCTTCAGACAATTTCAAGTGAACAGGCTGAATCTAAAGTGTGATAATCAGACTTTGTTTTTGTATATACTTCCCACATGACAGTTACAAGGGTCTATATCTCTTAATTATAAAATCAACTAATCATATTTAGGAAATCTGTATATTTGTAAAATAGATTAATACTCAAATATACAGAGGGTGACCCTCAAAAGTATACAAATTTTAAGAAAGGAAAAGCTGTATTAAAATTGTAATAATCAAGTCACATTTGACTTCTACAATTACAAGAGATATAAGATAACAAATTTTTTTTTGAGACAGAGTCTCACTTTGTTGCCCTCAGTGGCATTACAGCTCACAGCAACTTCCAGCTCCTGGGCTTAGGCGATTCTCTTGCCTCAGCCTCCCGAGTAGCTGGGATTACAGGTGCCTACCACACCAGCCAGCTATTTTTTTGTTATTGTTGCAGTTTGGCCGGGGCTGGGTTTGAACCTGCCACCCTGGGTATATGAGGCCAGAGCCACCTACCCACTGAGCCACAGGCACCGCCCATAAGATAACAAATATTATTGGCATATTTTGAATATTAAAATTTTAATAGTTTTTTCCTTTCTTAAAATGTATATACATTTTGGGGGGTACCCTCTGTATAGTCTTGCAGTGAGCCAATAACTTACTGCAATTTATTATAAGCAAATACAACTTCCATTCTGAAGCGTCCTGAAATCTTCTTTTCTTTTGCTTTTGAAAATGTAAAGTGGAGAAAAAAGAAAACTCAGTGAAGTCTTCTGAGCCAAACTGAGTTAATATAATAGTTGACAAAATGCCACCTAACTTCTCAGGCCTCATATCCTAAGTAAATCCGAAATTTACCAGTGAAGTATTTTAACATTTAAGCCTTGAGTGAAATCATGAATTTCCCAGGCCAACACAAATACACTAAAATTTAAGTCCAGAAAGGAAAAATGAAAGTTTCCTTATGTTAAAACATTCAAATCCTACTTACTCATCTACTATTACCTCAGGAATAAATGTTAGGATCAAAGAGGGAAACCAGGAGAGATGTCACCTAAAAATACCTAAAACAGGGCAATCCATAGAAAATATTACCTCTTTCGAGAAGCAATTTCTCCAAACTTAATGATTTCTCCTCCTCCTGAAGTCTGCAGGAAAGCTGGCTTATCTGGACATTTCTTGTTTTTTTTGAAATAACACTTTGGTTCAAAGAGCTGTTTGAACTTAATTCTCATCCAACATTCAAAATATCTATCACTGGCCATGATACAGAATGATCTAATATTAAAATTTGGAACAAATATCATGAAGCCAAGACAATCTCGCACAAGGCAAACTTGGTCTAGAAAAGTTAGACAACTTCCTTAGAGCACACAGGTAGTAGCAAAGCCAGGACACAAATCCAGGCCTATTAGCTTCTAGTTTTCTTTTTCTTCTTTCCCATTCACTGTTGCAAAAACTTATTCTTACAAAGTAACAGGACTATTTTACAAAATAATCCATATACTCTAGTTCTTCCTAGTATACATATTAATTTTAGGGAATTTGAAAAATAGAAAAAGGCTTCTTTTAAACCAGAAAAATTTGATACCAGTAGTAAAATTAATAATAGTTTAATAAATAAATGAATACTGATTATAGTAAAAATATCTTTTTCGGGCGGCACCTGTGGCTCAAAGGAGTAGGGCGCTAGCCCCATATACCGGAGGTGGTGGGTTCAAACCCAGCCCCAGCCAAAAACTGAAGAAAAAAAAAAGTATCTTTTTCCTACATCATTTTAAGAAAATCAATGCATTAGGGTACATATAAACAGATAAATAGGGAAAAATTCTTTTAAGCAAAAGGATTTCCACTTCTCACATAAACTGGAAGGAAATAGGAAATAAACTGCTTATAGTCCACTGAAAGCATGAAAAACTAAATGTGTATCCAGTTAAAGGAAAATTAATAAGTAACGTTTAATTAAGAAGTATTGTTAAGGATTTACTCTGATTCATGCCAGACATCCCTGAAGGAAAGGAAACTTGAAAGACTGAAAGTAATGAAAACAAGTGAGAAGGGAACAGG
Source organism: Loris lydekkerianus (assembly GCA_963574355.1). NCBI lineage: Eukaryota > Metazoa > Chordata > Mammalia > Primates > Lorisidae > Loris > Loris lydekkerianus. The sequence goes on from CAUYPK010044277.1 coordinate 17,369, forward strand.
AAAAAACAAGCCATTTGGGAGGCTGGGACCTTGAAGACAGTGAAAATGAGAGAAAAGCAGGTTCTAATACTTGGAAATAAGAAAGCAGAGATGAATGGAAGTGACATCTAACAAGGTGTCTGAGAAGTCAACAACAAAAAAATGTAGGGAAGGCCTATTTATAGAAAAATATTTTGACTCCTAAATACATTTTTTCAGGCTTAAAAAAAAATCAAATACCTGCTACTTCAGATATTTGCGGTTTTTTCCTTCTTTTGAGGCAGAATCTTGCTCTACTGACTGGAGCTAGAGTATATACAGTGGTGTTATCACAGCTCACTGCAACCTCAAATTCCTGGGAAGCAATCCTTCTGCCTCAGCCTCCCACGTAGCTGGGATTATAGGTTTGTACCACAAAACCTGGCTAATTTTTCTATTTTCTGTAGAGAAGGGGTCTTGCTCTTGCTCAGGCTGCTCTCAAACTCCTGACCTCAAATGATCCCGCCACCTATCTCAACAATTTAATGTACTGAAAAGGAAATGGACACCGAAGATATAAGGGATGATTTATGATTTAGACCAGTTAAAATAACAATTGACAGTCTGAAGCTGTTTGAGAGGGAAGGTCTTGCTACAATGTTTCATACAGATTTAAATGCCAGCCAAGTCTTAGTATGCAAGAAATGTTTTTATAAACATTTTAAAGAGAAAAATTGGGCAACAGATATGAATAGGTTCTTCACAAGAGAAGAAATACAAATGGATAATAAAATTACTTCCTGAATCAATGGGTTAGTGAAGAAATCCAAAAGATACAAAGAGATTTTTATTTTATACTCACTACATTTAAAACTTTTTTTTTTTTTTTAAAGACACCAGGTTTCACTATGTTGCCTGGGTTAGACTTGAATTCTTATGCTCAAACAATTCTTCCACCTCAGCGTCCTATGTAGAATTCCAGGTATGTGCCAGTCTGCCCAGTTTACATGCAAAAGTATTAAAATATTAAATATTTAGCATTGCTAAGGATAAGGATGAAAACATAGTAAAACAAGCAAATGGATGCTACTGGATAACAGTTTGTGTATATATATGTGTGTGTGTGTATGAAAATATAGAATACACATATTTTTTGGGAGGGAGGGGCAATAGAATCTTACTCTGTTGCTTAGGTTTGAACGTCATGGTATCAGCCTAGCTCACAGCAACCTCAAACTCCTGGGTCAAGAAATCTTCCTGCCTTAGCTTCTCGAGTAGCTGGGATCACAGGTGCCCACCACAATGCCTGGTCAATTTTTTATTTTTAATGGAAATGGGGTCTCAAGCTGGTCTCAAACTCTTGAGCTCAAGGGATCCTCTCGCATGGGCCTCTCAGAGTCCTAGGATTGCAGGCATGAGCCAACATGCCTCACACCTAGAAGATATATATAGTATTTGTCTTAGAAATGGATCAATCTTAGGGAGTTACTCTAATGAAATTAATTAGAAATTAGAAAACAAATTGTGTTGGCATATTCATACAATGGAATACCATGTAGCCATTAAAAATGACAAAGATTATCATTATCATTCTAATGATTATCTAATGATTACCATTACCCAGAATTGTATTTATGACATTGTGTCAAATATAAAAAGGTTACTATCAGTGTGTATAATATGATCACATGTATGTACAATTGTATTGTGTTGGCACAGAATGTCTGAAATTCAGTAAAATATTAACAGTGGCACTATCTCTGGTATTTCAGATGATTTTTATTTCCTTTTTTTAAAACTTATTAGTACTGTTTAAACATTCACAAAGAATAAGTTACATTTTTGCATTCAGAAATAAGTGACAAAGCTTATTTTGTTTTAAATATGTAAGAAAATATTCTTCTTACATATTTTATACTTCGTGAAGAATAAAATAAGTATTACTTATTAGGCAATAAATGGTCTGACAGAACTCTACCAACCAATAGTCCTTTTTCTACCCATCTGTCCCTGCTCAGGGTGGATTCAAAATAACAATTAAATAAAATAAAAATGATCCTGTATTATATATACAGGAAGACAGAGACAAACTCCTTCTTCAGTTGCACATCAAATCCTATGAGGGGAGGCAAATATGTTCTCAGAGGAAAACAGAACAAATAATTACAGAAATTCATGCTAGATTTTTTTAGGGCATCCTTGAAAAACAGATTGGAAATGATGAAGACTTTCTAAATGTAAAATTTCTTTGGTGTAGCTGTTTCTTGAAGTTAAGAAAAAGAAAAATCTGGCTTGGTGCCTGTAACTCAAGCAGCTAAGGTGCCAGCCACATAAACCAGAGCTGGCAGGTTCGAATCCAGCCTGGGCTCGCCAAACAACAATGACAACTATAACCAAAAAATAGCCAGGTGTTTGTGGTGGGCACCTGTAGTCCCAGCTACTTGGGAGGCTAAGGCAAGAGAATAGCTTAAGCCCAGAAGTTGTTGGAGGTTGCTGTGAGCTGTGACACCAACACACTCTAGGGCAACAGCTTGAGGCTCTGTCTCAAAAAAAGAAAGAAAGAAAGAAGGAAGGAAGGGAGGGAGAGAGGGAGGGAGGGAGGGAAAAGAGAAAGAAAAATCTGATCTTAGGTTACCCTATACCTCAAAAAATTTCAGAGACTTTTTTCCTACCTTTTATCACTCAGTGAGTCTATGGTAGATTTCTGCTATTTAGGGTACCTTGCAACTGCACGCTAAATGTCTTTCCTAATCTTTCTGTCAGGTTTGTACCAGGATTATTGTCTATTTACTTAGTGACAAGCTCCTCATGTAAGCAGTTATCTAGGGACTACAAATGTAGTTTGCATCATGTTTCACATTCTCTAAATCAAATATCTAATAATAATGGGAGATAACTTCTCCTGTCCAGCACAGTACCTGATACCTGCAATCCCAGCATTTTGGGAGGGCCAAGGTCAGAGGATCATTTGAAGTCAGGACTTTGAGACCAGTTTGGGCAACATAGCAAGACTCAGGGTCTAAAAAACAGTTTTAAAATTAGCCAGGCATGGTGGTGCGTGCTTGTAGTACCAGCTACTCAGGAGGCTGAGGCTCACTTGAGCTTATGAATTTGAGACTGCAGTGAACTATGATCACACTACTGTACTCTAGCCTGTGACAGAGCAAGATCCCATCTCAAAAGTAAACAAATAAATAATATTTCCTGACGCATACTTCTCTTTCTGCCCTTATCTAAGTAAAAATCAAACATCCCCTTAGTGGCAACCTATCATATACTAAGTACATTTAGAGGTTTACGATCAAAAATAATAGTAAAAATAGATTTTTACATTAAGTATGTAAGAAGTTATAAATGAAGCTAGAAAAGACATAGTATTCAATTTTCACCACACATGCATCTGTGTGTAATGCATACACCCACCCCTGCAAATTTATAAATAGATAGCTAGGGTATGAAATGCTTCACACATAGTTAAAGAACAAAACCTACCAACCTTTAGTTGTTCATCTACAACTCTTGTAACTTCACCAGCCATTGATTCCAGGGTCTCCTGAATTGGACTGGATAATGAGCCACTGCTTCCTGCCCAAGATACACCACCAACATGGTATAAATTTGGTAACAACTGTTTAAGAAAAATAAAAAGTAACCTCTCAGTAACTAAAATATTTCAGTAAGAATAAAAGTCATTGTAGAGTTAATGAAAAGTTGAAGAAATATTATTAGGGATAATCTATCTTTGACCAGGGGCTCTTCCCACAGATTAGTAAAACCATAAGGAGGCATTCCTTTATATTCAGTAAGTCACAGCAACGCTAAGAAACAAGACTGGAGATTAGAAGACCTCCACACAGATCACCTCTGTCATTCTAAGCAGCTTTAAAACCATAGAAACAGTACCTTATTCCTTCGTATCCTACTGTCTCAACTGGAGTATAAGAGTTGAGCTGCTTTTACTCACAACACTTCAGCACTCAAAGTGTAGGGGTTTGCTACACCAGGCAGTTCTCCAATTCTCTGCAAACACCAATTAGGTGATCTATAATTCAATTCAATTCTAACACTATCTACGTGAAGTTAGTGTCAGATTCAACGAGTGAAGGGCTCAGTCTCATAACACTACTGCTCACACTTCAGATGCCAGTCACATGTCCCAGGTTATCACTGGTACTTCTGGCCAATTTAAACCTCTATAATTTAAAGGGTTTCAACAACCCCCTGCTTGGGTTCAATAATTTGCTAGGACTCATAGAACTCAGGAAAGCATTTTACTGACTATTACTGGTTTTCTTTTCTTTTTTCTATAAAGGAACAACTCGGGAATAACCAAACAAGAAAAGATGCATAAGGCAAAGTATGGGTGTGGGAGGGATGTGGGGAGTTTCCATGCCCTCTCTGGGTACACCATACTCCCAGTGCCTTGATGAGTGCATCAACCAGACACTCTCTGAACCCCACTGCTTAGAGTTTTTATGGAGGTTCCATTATATAGGCATGACATAGTAAATCATTAGCCACTGGTGCCCAAATTTAATCTCTAGTTCTTCTTTCTTCCCAAGAAATCTGGGGGTGGTGCTGAAAGACCCAAGGTCTAATCACATGGTTGGCTCCTCTGGCAAGTGCTCTCTTCCTGAAGCTAGCTAAGGGTCACCTCATTAGGATAAACACCACTATAGTGAAAGGGGCTCATTATCACTAATAAAGATGCTCCTACCATCTCTATTACTCAAGAAGTTACAAGGGTTTTTGGAGCTCTGAGCCAGCAACTGAGAACAAAGAACAAATATATATTTCTTATGAAACTGAGCCCATCAAACTTAACTTGCTTTGCTTGCTTTTAATCACTTGCTTTTAGTTGATTTTAAAACCTATACAGCTATAAGCTAAAAGTCATGTTGCTAAGCAATATAGTAAATGTAACTAAATCTCACCACCAGCTTCTTTATAGATAACATCTCTGACATACTCTGACACACAGATTACTATAGTTATGATTGCCTAAGATGTTTTTCAGAAATGTAGAGTCAGCTCTTGTCTAGTTCAAGTAGGCTGACACCACTAACCCTTTAACTGGGCCTGTGCAAGTATCCACTGTATGACCTTTTGAAGTCAGAGGGCCAAAAACTCCCTCCTCAGATCATGCTAATGCCACTGTTTTCTGAACATATGTCTCATGAGGAGCCATGAAGCTTGACTCCACATGCACAGAGGGCCAGTTACTTCACTTTTCTTACCTCTAATTACCCTTCCCCATGCCTCAGGCTATCCTGCTTCTTTATCCCACAAATATGCCCCAACCCTATCTCCCTATCTGCCGGGAGCCAATACTTAAGAGCAAGCTCACCATGGAAACTTATTGCTATAAGTCAGGTGCTTGGAAGGTTACTGCCCTAGGCGAAACGAACATTCTGACCGTTGGATTACCACACCTGCTCCGGGAATTCCCCACCCTCACACCCCCGAGCACACTTCCTCCCTCTGCTTGTGTTTATATAGCTGTTAAAAATAAAGTTTTTAAGAGCTTGATCAGAATCCTGTCTTGCTCTCCATTCCTTGTGCCTCTTGTCTCTTTTACTCTCTCAGCCCCATACCCTAGGTCCCTGCTGAAGTAGCCCCACGGGCCGGGGCACCTATCTCCCAGGAAGTAGATTTGAGATCTTTCTTCTGTCTCCTTGTTTGGCTGCCTCGTGAATAACCCAGTGATTTTCTGTTTTACAAGAGTATTGACTTGCCTATTATACAAGATGCCTCATACCCGTAACATTCAACGACTACGTAATTCAATAGGAATACCAAGACTAGATTCCAGTTTTTCTGATTCACAGTTAAGTCCTTTCTCCACTAAGGCACACTTTGGGAACCACATTCTAATGAGAGAGAAGCTTCCTTTTAGAGGTGACAGAGGAGAGTCCCATGTTATTAGCTTAGAAGCAGAATAATTTTAAATGACTTATTACTCATTTAAATTATAGCTACCTTCCCAGTTACTTAAGGCTCAATCATACCCTCTGTATATTACACCCTCAGCTTTCTGCATTATTCAGTTCATTCTACCACTTATTAGTAACCTTGGAATTGGGCAGAGAGGTAAAGAAGTAAAGAAAGTTGGAACTAGTTTCTAAAATTAAATTTAAAAATCTTTTTATTACACCAGACTCTCACATAGCCTGAAGTGAAACTCACCGTTTTAGAGTTCTTAGCATCACGCATGAGCCGTTCTGCTGACTTTAAATCTTCCTGAATAGCATCTCCCCCACAGTTTCGTAAAGAGTTGAGATGATCTTGTACTTTCACACATATTCTGTCAATCATCTGCTCCAAAACAGAAAAAGGACAGCAAACATCCTAGTCAGCCTAGCTCATATTCGGATAGAAGGAAAGACAGAATGAAGGAGGATGAAAAACTTCAGTAAACGCAGACTGCACAAGAATGAAAACTTCTAACTGGGATCTTCAATGATACAGTTATACCCAATTACTATTTTAATTTAACTATTCATACCAGAAGCCTTTGGCAACACTAACTCCAGAAAACCTTTCAAGACATTTTGCTTCCCTTTCCTGCTTTAGAAAATAAAGCACAGAGAACACAAGTGAACAACACTTCTTGATAATTCAGAATCTTGTAGCTATGCAATGACATTCTGCTATACAGTGACTCTCCTTTATTAACTTTATTGAGTGCCCCTGACACATCAGATGTAGTATTACATACTGAGGAAACAGAAATGAAATGACATTGGTGAGACTGTTGTAATGACTACAAGTTGGTCTCAGTATTACTGAAACCAAAAAATCCACTGAAAACTGATAGTTTTAGAGTTAATTTAATTATATCAAGTATTTATCTGTGTAAGTTAAGAACTACCAATGAACAAAAGTTGAGGTCTTATTACATGAACGTAAGTAATGACCAAGTTAATAACATCTAATTTCTATTCCAGTAAGGTCTCCCACCCAGGTTCATTGCACTTGGATCATTTTCAGTTGTTCCACAGGTTTAAACACAAAACCCAAAGGGGAAATGGTGGATCACTGGTAGACAAAAACCACTACAGAAGGATAGGATATGGTCTTTTCTATATTTGTACTTATACAGAAAAAAGTATAAAGAAAGCATAGAAGTCTGCAGGAAAAGAAAAACACGGTGTGGTTTAAAAAGCTGCTCCTACATTTTGATCAGAGCTGTAGGTTGCCTATTTCAGGTTCTTAAAAAAAGTTACTAACTCTTCAGAGACTTAACATGTCAAGAGTCCCATTCCATTAGATAATTCATTTGGCAGAACAGAGAATCCAACAATATTCTTTTTCTGTTAAATTCACACTTTTCTATTTCGAACAATTTGATATCCTGACTCTAAGAAGCTGAAGTCTATCTTTCCCCCACAAATTGCAAAATGGTAGAAACTTTACTTCACTACCCAGAAGATTTAGGAGTGATTACTTAAGGTCTGATTGCAGAGCCTGTGTCTGCCTGCTGCAGCACTGCCATCTCTCTTTGTAAAACTGAGTTTATAAAGTCTGCCCCATCGTCTTTTATTAGTGTATTAAGACAATCCAGTAAAATAAGACCACTCAAAGCACCTACTCTGTTGACAAAGGGTCAGTAATGCCAACACTGATGGACATTAGGGACAGCTCCTATTGCTGTAAAATGTATTAAGGCTACTTAAGGGAACTATCTTGAGCTCCCCATAGGAAAAAGAAGTTATATATGGGTAATGCTTCTCTTATCATACTCTCTCCAACTAAAATCTAAGCTTATAGGCAGGAATCATATCTCAACTTTCTACATCTACACAATGCCATGCAGAGAGCTAAATACATGTTTCTAAAAACCTTCTTAATTGATATAAATTCTGACCCTTCTAGCTATTGTATTGATCTGTACTTCCTAAAGCAAAAATGGTCATCAATAATTCATATCTTACCAAGAATGAATACCTAATTTCAAGAGGCAAATAAACCACACACTAAGAAGGGAACTAATATATAACTTGAGGAACGTAAGAGCGATCTGAGAGGTATGTAGCACTGTAAAGCTGATCATCTTTCATTGTCATGAAAGAACAAAGAGACTTCTGAAATATACGCTATTAAGAATTCACCAAGGACAGAGGGTTAAAGTGAACTTTACTAAATGGTTTGTCTTCAAGTGGAACATTTTAAATCACAACTAAAAGAAACATAAAAATTTAGTTCTTCCACTCAAATGAGACACAAAATCTCACGTCTCAAAGATTCTTCTGAGCACAGCTCTATAAACCACATTTGGATGCTTTATGATGAAAGAGCTTAAGGCCCAGAAATGGTAAACTATTTAGGATGACATAAAATGATTACGTGGAGTACAAATTAAACATATTGAAAAAAGTCAATCCAGGAGTTTGTCTATCAGTTCATAATTCAAGTCCATATGTGTGAAAGATGAAGGACATATAACCTGAAAGACCATAATCTCTTGGTTTATGTCACCTCATGGTAGATGACAGTCTTAGAAATCTCTACTTCACCCTAACCCCCTGGTGTTCAGTCTCTCTAAAGCAATAACAAAAAAAAAGGTCACTGACTGCCACAGCTTGAGAAACTTCCTTCCAAGGAAATGTGCTCTGCCATTCTTGGGCATGGTTTTCTTGAAGTCCTAATCTGTCTTCCTTATCCTTCCAAAAGGTCCCATATTTTCTCTTGAAGGACCCAATGACCAATCAATCACACATTGTCTTCCATGTGGCAGTCTTAGAAATATTTGAGCATACGAATCTTTTCTTCCCTAATCTTTTCTTTAGCTCTCACATTCCCAGTTCCTTTTATCACTCCTCCAGTGACACAGTTCTGCAATCCTTCACTCCCTTTCCTCCAAGGTCACTTTTCTGCATTCTGTCTTCCACCTAGAATCTACTAAGCAGGCTATGCCTCCCTCAGTAAAATGAATTGTAACACTGGTAAGCACAGAGGTAAACAGAGGAATCACCTTCCTCACTGTACAACATAACATCCATTAATGTAGAACAAGTCAAACTCGTTTCCTTGGTAACCAAGTCACAACACTAACTCATACCATGCTTGGTGGTGACTTAGGCATTTTCAAATGTGCAGGGATATTGAACTGAAGGACTTAGAACTATGTGCAATAAATGCTATCTCATAACTTCTCTCTACTAAGTTGTTCTTAGTTCCAGGAAACAGCTTGTTCAAGGAAAATGTTATCTTTCTCCATGTCTGTTTTTTCATACAATTCAAAAGAAATACACTAAACACCTGGCATAGAAGACCTATTGTCCTTAACCGTATATATCCCTTGCCATCAAGCAACTTCAAAACCTAGAAGTGGAAAGAAATATTCACAATTAACAGTTATAAAAGATAAAAAGTGCTACATGAAATAATATTCACAAAGACAGGAACATTTTATTTTCTCCACTGCTGAACCCCCATTCCCTACAATAGTGCCTGCTACACCATAGACCCTTACGAGTGTTTGTTCAATAATAAATGAATGATAGAAACTTCTAAAAGGAGGAATCACACCTAGCTGTGGCTACAGAAAGCAAATGAAGAGTCCAAGATGGCTCCAAGAGTTCCCTCCTCAGTGAATGATTACATCACTGAGAGAAATGGCAAAATCAGTTCAAAAGGACGAGAGCGGTCTTAGTAACTGATATCTTGGTGTGCTATGAGTGGGAAAAAAGGAAATAGGAACTGAAGGGTTAGATGAACGAGTTAAAATAGATGAGACAGTTAAAATAGAAGTAGATTAGTTAGCCAAAAGAAAAGAACATGAAATGTAAAGCTTTGAAAAATTGCTGCATTTGCTTTACCTCTTTCATGTTTACATGGATGGAGCTGGAACATATTCTTCTTAGTAAAGTATCTCAAGAATGGAAGAAAAAGTAGCCAATGTACTCAGCCCTAC
>CAUYPK010044278.1:0-19414 GCA_963574355.1 Loris lydekkerianus
GATTTTCGATAAGCCTATTAAAAATATAAATTGGGAGAAAGATTCCCTATTCAATAAATGGTGCTGGATGAATTGGCTGGCAACTTGTAGAAGACTGAAACTGGACCCACACCTTTCTCCTCTAACAAAAATTGACTCTCACTGGTTAAAGGACTTAAACTTAAGACATGAAATTATAAATATTCTTAGAGAGAGTGGAGGGGAAACACTTGAGAAAACTGGCCTGGGAGAATACTTCATGAGGAAAACACCCCGGGCAATTGAAGTAACATCAAAACTACATTACTGGGATCTGATCAAATTAAAAAGCTTCTGCACTGCCAAGAACACACTAAGTAAAGCAAATAGACAAAATGGGAGAGGATTTTTGCAAGTTATACTACCGACAAAGGTCTAATAACCAGAATCCACAGAGAACTCAAACTTACTACTAAGCAAAAAACAAGTGATCCCATTTCATTGTGACCAAGAGACATCAACAGAAGCTTCTCTGAAGAAGACAGGCGCATGGCCTACAGACACATGAAAAAACACTCATCATCTTTAATCATCAGAGAAATGTAAACCAAAACTACTCTGAGATACCATCTAACTCCAGTAAGAGTAGCCCACATCACAAAATCCCAACACAAAAGATGTTGGCATGGATGTGGAGAAAAGGGAACACTTCTGCACTGCTGTTGGGAATACAAGCTAGTACGTTCCTTTTAGAAGCAAGTTTGGAGAACTCTCAAGGATCTAAATGTAGACCTGCCATTTGATCCTGCAATTCCTCTACTAGTTGTATACCCAAAGGATCAAAAATCATTTGGCGATAAAAATATTTGCACCAGATTGTTTATTGCAGCTCAGTTCATAATTGCCAAGTCATGGAAGAAGCCCAAGTGCCCATCGACCCATGAATGGATTAATAAATTGTGATATATGTATACCATGGAATATTATGCAGCAGTAAAAAAAAATGGAGACTTCACCTCCTTTATGTTTACATGGATGGAGCTGAAAAATATTCTTCTTAGCAAAATATCTCAGGAATGGAAAAAAAGTATCCAATGTACTCAGTACTACTGTGAAACCAATTTATAATAACTTACACTTGCATATGAAAAATGAAACACAACTTTAGGCTATAATGAAGGAGGGAAGGGGAGGGTGAGGGCTGGAGAGGGGGTGGGAGGGATAGTAGGGGATAGTATGGGGACCACAACTATGGAGCACATTACAAGTATAAGTTGGTTCTATCATGTGTAGAACACAAATGTCCTAATCCTATAATTGGGTAAATGAGATGAAAGCTATGCTGATTAGTATGACGTAAGCACTCCAATTTGTACAAATAATTAACACACTGAAATGGGCATAAATGCATTTATGATCTATGTACAAAAGACTTAATAAAAAATACAATAAAATAAATTATAAAAAAAGAAATATAACTTTGATAAATGCAAAGAAATAAATCTAATACCCAATGAAAAATAAAAAATAAAAAAAAATCAGCCACTGTCTCCTTGTTTGCCTCTCTGTAATTGCAACTCTGGAGTATAATGGCTGGTGGTCATAAAGATTCTTATCTTTCTCCATAGATAACATCATCTTTTGCGACCTAAAGGTAGTTTCTGAGGTATATTCCAGGACCCACATTCCAGTGGATTGGCTGAACCATCCATACCAGCAGCCCATACCAAGAAACAACTCAACTAGAATTGTGACACCAACCCAGGAAGTGAAGCAACATAAGGCAATTTCTACACCCCTATATAATTTTCCTCCAAACCTAGCCAATTTGAAAATTCAGTTGCCCAATCTTTTGCCCATCAAACTATCCTTAAAAACCTTGTCTCCCTTTTCTCGGGGAGGTGTACTTGAGAAATTCCTCCTGTCTCTCCAGTCAGTGGAATTAAAATAAACCCTCTCTCCTTTGTAATCCTGATTGTCTCAATATATTGGCTTTTCTCTGTGCAGTGGGGAATAAAACCCAGTTGGGTGGCAACAATGTACTTTTTAGCAACATACATATATAGAAAACTATAGATAAATTTAGGATGATGATTATCTCTAAAGGAGACAAGAAGAGATGTGCTTCTTGGAATGGCATACAGAGAATTTCAACGTTATGTTCACAATTAATAGAAATGTTCAAAGTTAATAGTAATGGTCAGTAAATGGTGTTTGTTTCTTTAGTCGCTATACTTTATGCAGATTTTATAAATATTTATTCAGCTTTGTTTAAGATAAATTGTAAAGCAGTAGAGACAGTGGATGACAAGAGGAAAGTTTGTTTGTTTTTTAATTTATCAATATTTTCCTTAAGGACTTGATCATTTTGGTATCTCTCACTTTATCCTGTGTCATTAGTTCCCCCACTGTGTATTGAAGCTACCTTGATTAAAAAAAAAAAAAAAAGTATTATCCCTACCATTCTTTTCTAACTATTGTTTCACTTCATTCTGGTCTTCATAGTATAATTTTTCAAAAAACTTTTCTCTGTAGGAAGGTAATTGGTGGGACCACAATTATATATATACACATACATACACACATTTAAATATTAGATAAAAATTTAAACTAGGAAAGAGTGTATTAACCACTATTTATCAAATTATGATCTGCAAATCCCTAGTTGTTCCTCAGTGGCCTGAAATATTTAAAGATATAATTTAGTTTACATATTTTTATAATTGTGAAATTTGAGATTAAATCTGATTTCCACAGAAATCTCATCATTATCATCTTAGTAACCATTATATTCTTAAAAGGTGGGTAGGTGTCCTAAGACCTGCATTATTCTATAAGAGTACAAATCATCTTAGGTAAAGTATTTTCATGTCACTTGAATATTATTTATATTTTTTAAATTTGTATTTTTATTGTTTAAACTTGCATTTTTATTGTATGGCATTATATTTCCCAATTTAAAAAAAATGAATAAACAGCCCAAAATTGGCTTTCTAAACCCTAAGGTATTGATAAACAAACAGCAACATAAATAACTCGTCATAAATGTTAAACCTAAATCAAGTACAGGACTCTAATACAAACAGAATATAAATCTGTGAGATGATAATACCACAAAACAGCATTAAAAAAAAAAAGTCACACAACAGCAACTATCTAAAATCTGGATTTTTTTTTGAAATGACAATTTACCTTATATTCTTCTGCATATGGACTAATTTGAAACTTTACTAAATAATGACAGGTAGCCATAGGAACTTTTCAAACAAAACATAAAAACCTCTTTGGTAAAAGAACAGAATTTTTTTTAAAAGAGCAAAGACTGCTCTCATACATGAAGCTAAAGATTTTTGTTTCTCCAAAAGAAGAAACAAAAGCGATAGAGACACCATTCAGACTCTGTGCTCCTCATAATAAAAGCATTTTTAAAAAATGAATTATTGCAGAGAGATTTACAAAACCAACTATACAGGCGATACACATTATGCTGAAAGAGAGAACAGATCAAACAATTTCGAAAATGTATTTACTATATGACACCTTGGGACATCACAGAATAGAAAAGGCATACAATTTAAAAGAGTAATTGCTGTTACATTTTTACACAACAGATATTTTACTTTACTGCATAACAGCATTAATTTGCAAAGTCCAAATCAGCTCTTGGTATATGTGCAATGCACATGAGCATGGAACAGCAGACACCTTTTTATGTTTTGTCACTGGAAACCTCACCCTACAAAAGATTATTTTTTTCCAATTTAATGGAGTTAGATTGACTAGGAAACGTGTGTGGAAATCAATTCTAAGAGAGAAATCAGTTGTCTATACAGCAAGGAAGAGCTTTGCTAGGCAATGAGAATACTACACTAACTGCAAATCTATATCCTGCCTTTATACACAAAAAAGATGTGGTGGTTAAAACACATATGCTGAGCATGATTCAATGTTAAAGCAACAGCATAAATGTAAATGCACTCCATTTTTGGCCACATAGTATATACATCTTTTCAGTGTACTGTGGAAAAGTGAAGCAAATAGAAGATTATTAAAAAGCAAAATATAAAGAGCAAATATAAGACATATTTTTAAATATAAAATGAAAAGAACTTCTATTTCTCTGTTAAGTATGATAATATCCAACAATTAAAGCCCTTAAAGTAGTCTTCAGTGAGCAATCTCTTAATTCCAGAGTACATGAGTAATCTGAATATTCAGAACAAGCAACCAATGAATATTTACTGTCTTTCTTCATAATTGTAATTTTGTTATATTTTTCCAATTTAAGAGAAATACAGAAGAGAAAAGTATATTATGGATATAGAATAAATATACAACATACAACTTACTCATTATTGAACTGAATAAACATACCTTTAATGTTGTAAAAAATTTATACTTATATAAAAATATTGTAATTTTTATTTTTAAAAATTATGATAAATTGTTTTTATACATTTACTTAAAATTTGTGGGTGGCTACCATGCATACTGAATTTACAGCGGGTGACACATGCATATTAAAAGTTTTAAGAAATATTGGCCCAAGCATTCATTCCTCCTGTATAATAAAATGTGTATGTCTTTTGAAATCTTCCAAGTAAATAGTGAATGCTCTGTATATACATCATTTCCAGCAAAGTCAGCAAAATTTTAGACATCTAAATTTCAATCCCAATACCAAAGTAGATCCTGTCAAAATGTAAACATAAGAATAAACAAATGAAACAAAATTTTGAATTACAGTAGAAAAAGAAGTTATAGTGACTTTGATATGTTTTCAAAATATAACTATCAAACCACGAGACATCATTTAATAAAAGCATGAAATTTTAAGAGTTTCTATCATGTTATTTATCCATTTCCCTGTAGGTTCAAATATAGTATAGTATCATAAAGTATTTTATCTTTTCACACACAATGGGTATTTATTCAAAAGTAATTTAAGAACAGTATTTTCTCTAATATATGAAGGTACATGCTATTAAACTGTTTTAGTTGATTAGATAAAGTGCACCTCAGACTGTGCCTTTATTTAAATTCATCTTTTCTTTGTGGTTAAAAAGTTGAATCCTGATAAAAATTTGTTTGAATGTGTTTATAAATCTAACATACTTTACAAAGCTCTATGAAACCACCAAAACCACAGTGAAACATCAGCAGTACAACCAGCAGATGTTATCAGGTTCAATTACGTCAATGAGGTTTTATTTCATTGTTCTCCATGTAGCCAAAAAATAAAAAAACACATGTGCTCTCAAATCAAACTTGCAGAATGGTTATATTTATGTGAAATGTAAAAGAATACGTATTACTGTAGAACTCAGAACTTGCCGTTACAACATCCTGTATTCTATTTCTTGAATTTCCTGATAACATTTTACTTGAGCATCTAATGAAATTGATTGAATTTCAGCATTTCCAACTTTTTCTCTACCTTCCAACTTAGGCAAAATAAATGTGACCTCTTAACTCTTTGATTGTGTATACTGAACATAAATCAAAATGGATAATAAAAAACATAGAATAACTAGACAAAAAGTTTAATTAACTAAAGCTGTACTTTCTAAGAGTTTTAAGTGCAAAGATAGTAACCTTGACCTCTATGTGACAAGGAAGTCTCTCTCGATTTCCCATTCAGAAAAACTGGAAAGCAGGATAAAAAGTCACAGGGGGAGGTGGGACAAGTATTTATTACTAGGAAATGAATCTCATTTATTGTGTTTTACAGTCCAATAATAGGGTGATAGTTATTTTGACTTAGACCACATGCTATGTACCAGCTCTACGTTAGGCACTTAATATATATTGTCTCCTTTAATCTTAACTAGAATTTTCTGTGGTGAGCCTTACTTCTCTCCTTTAGAGATAACAAAACACAGACTTCACAAAGTCACATGACTAGGAAGTGGCAGAGACAGAATTTAAACCTAGATCTGCCTAATCTAGAACATGAAGGATTATTAACCATATCATTATTGTTAACCATTATTAACACTTACCATTTACTAAACACTGCTATGTGCTAGTAATGTGCCAAGTGTTTGGCAACATGTGTAAAACCATGGCAACTTTGCAAGGAGCCCCATTATATACAGGGAGAAATCTTTTACTCTGCATTTGCCTCCCAGATGCATTCTTTGCCCTCCTCCAGATCTTGGGGAGGGTTAACCCTGTATTTTGCAACACTTGAGCTGCCTTGCAGCTTATTCTGCTTAGGGAGCCAAATGCAGAAAGCTAGAGTTTGTGGGTAGAGAGAGATCAAGGTTGTTCCTTCTCTGCCAGGGGTGGTGGCACACACCTATAATCCCAGCACTGTGGGAGCCTGAGGAGAGAGAATTTCTTAAGCTCAGGAGTTTGAGACCTACCAGAGCGAGAGTGAGACTCCCTACTCCTAAAAAAAAAAAAATGAAAAACCCAGCCAGGCACCACAGCAAGTGCCTATAATCCCAAAGCCTTCTGGAGGCTGAGGCAGCGAGATGCCCACAACCCAAGTCTGAGGTTGCAATGAGCTATGATGATACCATTGCACTCTGCTCAGGGCATAGGGTAGAACACTGCCTCAAAAGAAAAAAAAAGAAAAAAAAAATGGGTTGTTCCTTCTCTGCTGCCTTCCTGCCTGTGTAGCATTGTCTGGCAAAGGCTGTGTTCCTTCCTGACTACAGCTCTTACCAGGTGGTCCTTCCTTTAAAGTTTCTGTGATCACTAACTCTGGAAATACCATTTCCAGCCTTGTTCCTTCAGCCTCAGGTGAGGTAACAGCTTTCCATAGTTTCAAGTCTCTAGTCTCTTGTCTTAGAGTCTTTTGCCCTTCCATTAAGCCTAATCATTCTCTCAAAGTAGACAGTTCATCATGAAAATGTTTTTATTTCTTACAGGGCTCCTAAATAATACATGGATGTTGTAACTACATTCTGCTATGTATCAGCTAGTAAATGGCAGCTAAAATGTGAACTCAGGTTTATATCCCCCCAATTTCATTCTCTTCTACTATGTCAAAAGGGTAATAATTCATGCATTCATTCCATAAGACTTTTCTTTCCAAAAATGAAAAGTATCTACCTAGACTTTGCATTTACTTATAAATTCATCAAATTACCCTCCAATATCATAAAATATGCCCTGTGCTTCATTTCATTACTACCGGTGAACTGTCTGAGCCCCAGTCTACAACTATCCTTTCCATAAATGCAGCAGATCCAATTACTTCTTCTCTACTTGAGGATATTTCACTAGCAAATCTTTCTCTCCTTCATCATTTTTTCTCTCTCGACTAAATCATTCCAATCAGATTATAAATATTCTGCAATTTCTCACATCTGATACATATACATTACACACATATTTACCTTATTATGATCATACTCCCACCCAGCCACCATTCCTTTTCTTTGCTTATCTTTATGGCAAAATTCCCCAGAAGAGTTGCCATTTTCAGTTATTTCCAACTCTTCTCTTGTTCTCTCTTAAACTGACTCTAATTAGGTTTTTGGCCCTTTCTCTTCAAATCTAATCTTTTAAAACCTCATCAATGGTCAAATATCACTTTTCATATTTTTTTGATCACCATTTCATACAAATTAACACTCTTTTCTCCCTGAAATCACTTTTCTCATTTGGCTTCCAGAATATTATACTCTCCATATTTCTTTCTAACTCACGAGTAACTGTTTCTCAGTCTTCTCTCTAGGTTTTGGTCAGCATATTTTGACATTTTAACATTGCTGTGTCCTAGAGCTCTAGCCTTGGACCTCTTCTCTCTTTTTTTTTTTTATCTCACCTAGCCTTCTGGCTGTGCATCAGTATCTTCAATAAACTGTAATGACTTCAATAAAAAGTAATGACTCACAACTACACATATCTTCTCCCCAGTTAAAGAATTGTCTATCCAATTACTTACCTAACATTTCCAGCTGGCTATCTAAAAGGCATTTCAAACTCAGCATGTCCAAAACTGAACTAAGCCTTCCCCCCAAAACATTCTACCTTACTTCTCTGATCTTAGTTAATAGTAATCTCATTGTTACTGCAACAAAAATGTAACTTCCCTCTCTCTCACATCCCACATTGGAAAATCTTATCTCTACTTTCAAAACATGTATATACTATGAATAATTCTCATATCTACATTGCTCCCACTCCAGCCTGTGCTACCATGATCCCTTACCTGGATATTACCATAACCTCCTGAAAACTCCTTGCTGCTTCTCTTGTATATTCTTTTTTAAAAATAATTATCTAAGTATTTTATTTGCTAGATCTTTATTTTATAAAGCAAATAACTTCTTTCCCTGAGAGTTCACATTTGCAAAGTGATCCCCCTAAAGCTTAAGTCACATCATGTAACTTCCCTGCTCAACATTTCTCCAATGACTTCCCATCTCAACCTGAGCAAAAGCCTAAGGTTTTAACCAAGGCCTACAAGGCTCCTCCACTCCCCTCTAGTTATACTGGTTTATACACTGTTCTTTGAACAGGTTTATACACTGTTCTTTGAGGGAATAAAAACTCATTCCCTTCTTCCTTTTTCTGAAAAAAAATACATAAAGCTTTAATCCGTATAAGTAACAATTACTTAAATGTCTATTGTCTACTGATGAAGTAACAAGCATTTTGAATTTTTGTACATTAGCTCTTAGGAAACTATTTTATTTATTCTATTTTATTTATTTTTTGATGTCCTGAAATTGAATAAAACACCTATTGACTATTTTTAACTTTAACATTTTCAGAACAAATATAAATTTATAAATTAGCCTATATACCATGATCTAATTCATGTGCTAAGAGAATTTAAACACAGAGAACTATTTTCTAGGTATAATATGAAATAAATCTCTATTTTACCAGTATTCTTATCTCTTATTCTCTCTCTAGGTGTTTTCAAGTTCTTACCAATCTCTCGTCTAGATTTCCTATGTCTTTCTGGATATGTATTTCTTTGCCTTAACTAGCTTCTCTAACCTATGAATAAACAACTTTTAGCTCCACCCTGACACAGCTTCTACATTACACTAATATATATATATATATATATATATATATATATATATGTGTGTGTGTGTGTGTGTGTGTGTATTATATATATTACACTAGGATATTACATTATACTAAGATATACACATGTATTGTATGTGTTGTATATATACATACATATATATACACACATATACCTATTGTATATTTTTCAGAGAAAGTATGGCAAAAATAAGCAAACCTTTAAAGAATATGAAATCCACTTTCATTTTAACCTTTAGTAAATCTGATTTAAGGGAAATAAAATTTCCAGCATAATTTTTAATGAGTAAGACATTAGATTTCTAACAGCTTTTATTTAAAAGATTTACTATGTTATATTAAAAAGACTTTACTAAAACATTTAAATAATCCAGGATTGCATGAATAACATCCTAAGAAATATTCTAGGATTTCAAGTATGGTTTATGAACAAAACCAAAAGGGAAAAAAAAATGCTCTCCACTTCAACAACAGGAATATTCTACAAATTTGCCTCCAAGTCTGGAAAAAAAACATTAAAAGGAGATCACAAGTCAATGTCCTTTTAAAGAGTTCTGAGATCAACCTAAATTGGTCGTTTTATGAACAAATCTAGAGATACCCTCCTCCATCTACGCATACTATGACTCATGTATCTGATGCCAGAGCCCAGGCTCTCAAACAGTGTACTATACTATCCTCCACTGAGTTACAGCACAGAGGAGGCCGTGTTCTTTTTTCCCCCAACCAACTCTAACCAGCTAACACAACTAAAAGATCCACAAAATACAATGACATTCAAGTGGAACTAGTTAGTCTTTAGATGAGAATACCTCTGTGTGCTGTGAAAATTATTGAAGATTGTTTTTGAAAGAAGTTCAAAGCATAGTAAGTATATTATTTACTTTTACTCTTTTTTTGATCAACACAATGTAAGTGTGCCACAGAAGTTTAACTATAAGTTCAAGTGTGCTGTGAGATTTAAAAACAGGTTGAAAAACAGTGGTTTAGACAAACACTGACTTTTGATTTCCCAAACAATATAATGGAGAATACTAATGCTATTTCACCATTGACAGAGATTATATTTTATCATTAATCTATAATCTCTGCTCCACAAGAAGTATACTAAAGAGGGCTAGAATTATCTTCTAGGAAAAGCTTAGAAATTTTTTACAAGGGCTTAGCCACAGACTGATACCTCTCTGCAGTCTGCCCACCCTACCTGACCTTTGATCATTAGAATTATCAGTGCCAGTCATGAGCCCAATACCCAATCTGTTCAAGTTCCTCATTTTTTGAACAAAAGGTTGAAAACACTGTAGGTTATATCTAAATGTTGTTTGGGTCGTGCATTTGACAGAGAATAAATGATGAGTGAGTACAACCTTTTAATCAGATTCTTTGAGTATCCTCAAATTTCTGTCTCATTGCAATTAAACAAAGACCTAACCCAAAGAAGGGAGGCACTCCCAAGTCTAGCAAACCACAGCCACATCCACAAAGAGGATGAAAACTTGTGAGTTTACTATGCTAGGCACTCTGTTGGGAACTTTACTTACATTATTACATTTAACCTTCAAATTCATTCTGTTAGACCAATAATATTATTCTGAAACTTAGACGAATTAAATAACTTATTGAATGAATAAATGACTAATTTTTAAAATTCCTCTCTCCCCATTTCAATCTAATTAGATCTAGATATTTCTGATTCTTTTCTCCCCAACACATTTTACACATTTTTAGATCACATTTAACATCTTCCAATCAGTTTTTCTCTCTTACATTTCTATCCACTTCATACAATAAAACCAATCTTCAAAGCCATTTGTATCATGTTATTCCTCTATTACACATATTCAGAGTATATTTGAGCTGAGGGTAATTCAGAAGTCAACAATTCCAATCTTCTCATTTTACAGGTAAAGAAAACCAGGACCAGAGTGTTGATTTTCCTTCTCTTTTCTTACCTCTGTGCCTAAACTCACTCAACTAAAAAATCTGCACGTAGGTAAACATTCAAGCGAAGCAAAGGAACTATTTGGTCTTAAGTGAGACAAGCCTTTTACAAAGAAAACAGAAATGTATAAGTCTACCAATTCATCTTTCAACCAAACTCATATCTGATTATTCCCTCAAACTGGGGGATGTGGGGAAAGTGAAGTCTAGCAACAGAAATCTCCTTACCATTTTCTGTCTCTTACTTACTGAGACCTTCCTTTTTTCCTTGGTTTCTACTCTCTACTTCCTATTTCTTAATCCCAGTTAATACTTGACCTCTTAAAATAGAAGAAATAAATATAGGTCACAAAAGAAGTATAATAATGCTTTTTGAAAGCAGTAGCTCCAAGTTTACTAAGAAAGTAACAATCAGAAATTAGGTTATTCAATTTGAACAAGTACACTGCCAATATTGCAAAGGTACAGGACCATAAAAAAAGATCTCATTGATACTGCTAAATGACTACAACTCCAAAGCAATGAAAGGATTTCATACCAAAAAAAAACCATATAGGAAGGTAGCACATGTATATTTAAGAATGTCTTATCAGGGCGGTGCCTGTGGCTCAAAGGAATAGGACCCAGGCCCCATATGCCAGAGGTGGCAGGTTCAAACCCAACCCTGGCCAAAAACTACAAAAAAAAAAAAAAAGTCTTATCACTAGTATGGAAATTAAACAGTAACTCTTCATGAATAAAATTTTAAATATTTAACAGAGATACACTTGCTAGGCCCTTACCTGCCTTTACTTTAGGTAGGTAATTTAAATTAAATTTGAATATTAAATTTATGCCATACAGACATTAAATAAAATTAACATGAGCATTAAAGCAGATTTCAATTAACCAAAAAAGAAACTTAAAAATCAATTTATATTAACAAACTAATCTTTTCACACTTAAAATGAAACTTTACCATTTTTTCATTTGGTATTTTTATTGGCCAGTTAGAAATTACTAAACTTGCCAGCAGTATCTATTTAACACTGCTAGGCATTAGCTAAGTAAATAAGTTTTGTCATGGTAACTGTGCTTAAAATTAAGCAAACAAAGATACTAGCCCCATAGCAACTTGATTTAAAAATGAAAACTGGGAACTTCTTGTCTATAAAAAAACAAAATTACATTCCTCAGGGATCATCATGGTATCCTAAACTTTTAAAACAACATGTACTAGAATTTTTATGCTTTGCATAGGCAACATGACTTTTTCCCAATAAATTTTAGACATATGGATAAATTTAACACTACAGTTTAAGAAAAAACTTTACAACTTTACAAAGTAGAAGACCACTAAACACTAATTTTCCTTATATAAAATAGCATAAATCAGTAAAAATCTGGAAATTATTTAATACTGAATTGACTGTTACTATTACATAATGTGACATGGATTCGCTAAAGAAACTGACAAATAAAAATCAAGCTTCAAGTGACTTCTAGAGATTCTATCTAAAATGAGAAAAACTACTAACTACTGTTCATTGTGGAATAACTTATTTTCCCAAACACTAAACTTTCTATTCATGCCACACAAATAAAATTTACTATTTGTAGCTCCAAATGGCATAGTAAAGGAAAGCACATAGTTGTATTTAGGTCTGTCAATGATCAATGCACTCGCAGATTTTTAAAATACTTCTATTTTTAACTCAATAGTCTTTTTTCCTAAGTTAATGGCTGCTCATCTATCAGGAAGCAAATGTACAATAATCTAGTGTTCTGGTGAAATTAGAGAATCTAGTATAATTCTTTTTTTGAGACAGAGCCTCAAGTTGTCACCCTGAGTAGAGTGCTGTAGCATCACAGCTCACAGCAACCTCCAAATCCTGGGCTTAAGCGATTCTCTTGCCTCCACCTCCCAAGTAGCTAGGATCACGGTCACCCGCCACAATACCCAGCTATTTTTTGGTTGTAGTTGTCATTGTTGTTTGGCAGGCCTGGGCTGGATTTGAGCCTGCCAGCTCTGGTGTATGAGGCTAGGACCTTAGCCACTTAAGCTATGGGCACCGAGCCAAACTGTGGTAATTCTTGACCACGAAACTGTAAAAAAAAAAAAAAAAAGAGAGAGAGAGAGAGCAGCACCTGTGGCTCAAAGGAGTGGGGCGCCGGCCCCATAAGCCAGAGGTGGCAGGTTCAGGTTCAGTCCTGGCCAAAACTGCAAAAAAAAAAAAGAAAAAAAAACTATCCTAAAAGGAATAAGTTCTAGTATTTGATAGGACAGCAAGGAAATTATAGTTAATAATATTTTTTATTGTATATTTCAAAATAGCTAGAGAGGAACTGTCATGTTCCCAACATAAACAAAAGATAAATGTTTGAGGTGATGGATATCCCAGTTATTCTGATTTGATCATTACCGATTGTATACACAGGTATATCATATGTACCCCCCAAATATGTACAGCTATGATACACCAATTTAAAAAATGAATGTTCAAAAAACATACAAATACACTGAGCATGGTGGTTACTGTTGTGGGATGAGGTGAGAACTGGGCAGTGGGAAGGAGATTTGCCATTTGAACCATGTAAATAAATTATATACTACATAGAATTAAGAGTACCTTTAAATTTTATTTTGAAGACAAGAACCGTAGTCTTTTTGGTATGCTGAATATTCTCCATTAGTCCTTTCAGATCCATTTTCCAAATGGCAGTTTTCTCTAGGAAGCTAACCTTTCAGACTATACCCAAAGGTTGCTGTATGATGCAGTTCTTGGTGTGGCTGGGACTATGGGAGGCAGGAGAGAATGAGCAGGAGAATGAGGCTGAGAAACATGTGAGTTGGGATATCAGTCAGCTCTTTTCTTGATAGTGGAGGTTGACAGCAGCTGGATTACTGCACTAAAAGCCACAGCCCCTGTGAGAGGCCATCTCCTATAATTATTCTCCTATAATTACCCCCTTGTCTCTTTAGGTCTCAGGTGGTTAAAAAGGGCTGTATCCCCTAACCTCTTCACACTTCTATAAATAGTACTTCATTAAATAATCATCCTCAATTAGTCCATCTGAATGTGTCATTGGTTTCTTGCTGGGAGCCTTCACTATATAGACACTATTTCTCATATTTCTTTTTTTATCACTCTTTAGCACTCAGCATAAACACATGTGCATAAATACACTAGAAAGAACACTAGACAGAAAGTCAAAGCATCTTAGTTCTATTTTCACTTCTACCAATGAGTACCATTAAACCCCAAATTCTTAAGCAAAATAAGGAACTTGGATTAAGATGGTGTAAACAGTCATCCAAAGTCCATTCTAGGAATGACGTAGAATTATTTTGGCTCCACTAATAGTTGAAACCCTACCAACAGAGACTATTTCACTGTGTTTGATAGGCACAAGCTCACTTAAAAGCATGAATAATTATTTAGCTCAAGGTCGGCAAACTTTTTATATAAAGGGCCAGAAGGTAAATATTTTAGGCTTTACAGGCCTAAAATCAAGGTTACTAATGTAAGTCCTTACATAAGTAAAGACAAATATATTTTCATTAAGTTTTTATTGACAAAATTCAAAATATAGTGAGTACTTTTTTTTTTTGTTTGTTTGTTTGTTTGTTTGAGACAGAGTCTCACTATGTTGCCCTCAGTAGAGTACCATGGCATCACAGCTCACAGCAACCTCAAACTCCTGGGCTTCAGTGATTCTCTTGCCTCAGCCTCCCAAGTAGCTGGGATTATAGGCGCCCGCCACAACGCCTGGCTATTTTGTTGTTGGTGTTGTTATTGTGGTTTAGCAGGCCTAGGCCAGGTTTGAACCTGCCAGCCCTAGTGTATGTGGCCAGCACCCTAACCACTGAGCAACGAATGCTGAGTTGTAAGTTTTTTTTTTTTTTAATGCAGTTCTACTAATGAGAAGAATAAAATTCTTTTGTAGGGAGAGCATTCAATTTGATTTTTTTAAATTTCAAATTGATGTGACAGTACAAATTTTTAGGTTACATTGTTCTTATTTCCAAGGTAAAGTTCAAGTTATAGTTGAGCCTTTCACCCAGCGGGTGTGCTGAACACCGTCACATTGTGCACATCAGGTGAAATCCCACCAATTTCAAAGGCCTGATAACTAAAATCAACAGAGGACTCAAATTAACAAGAAAAGAGCAAACAACCCCATTTATAAATGGGCAAGAGACTTAAACATCTCTCAAGATTACAGACAAATGGCCAACAAACATGTGAAAAAGTGCTCTGAGATATTACCTAACTCCAAAAAGGTTAGCCCACATCACAAAGTCCCAAATCTGCAGATGCTGGTGTGGATGTGGAGAGAAGGGAACACTTCTCCACTACTGGTGAGACTGCAAACTAATACAGCCTTTATGAAAAGAAGTATGGCGGATCCCTCAAGGGACTAAAAGTCAACTTTTCATTTGATGCTGCAATCCCATTACTAGGTATCTACCCAGAGGAACAAAAATAATTTTATCATAGAATATTTGATTTTAATTTGGGCTCAAAGTTCCCTATCATCAAAATCAATGTTTATCTGTAATAAGATTTTACATATTTCGTCTTTGAAAATGTCTTTTCATGCAGATAGGTACCGCTAAATATTGATACCAGTCCACAAGCATATGATTTTAATTGCACATATTCATCACTTGGAAAATATACACACAAATCTATTAGATTGTTCTCTTGACTTTTTTTAGCAAGTCAGAACACTGCAGGTAATCGCTTCAAACTGAAGGTTACCTGGAAGTTCCTCAATTGAACAGTTAAATGTATTATGAAATGTGAATAATCTTTAATTTACATTGAGGTCTGAAATAACTGCTGCTAGAACTGTAATTTGATCTAGAAAATATATCTGTAACAAATGTAAGTGGGAATGGAGACCTAACTTCTTATTTTAACTTTTAACACATGTGAAGTATAGTCACTTGACATTACTTGTGATTGAAATAATATTCATTGTCATCAAAATGGCTTTTACCACAGTATAAATTCCGTATTTAAACCCGTTATTTCTTATAATTTTAGGCTGAACTTTAAGAACCATTATCAAGTATGCACCAAAAGTTAATTTTCAAGGTCACTCAGCATTCACTAACAGTGGGGTAAGGGTGATACTTTTCAGAAAAATTTCAATCTCAGTCTTGAGCTCAAAAAATACAATAAGTAATGAAAGAGATAGTACAAAGATTATCTTTCCAACACTGTGCAACTTCCTGATTTGGAGAAGGAGGAAAGGGACAATAAGGGTGCAGGGTCAAAGGAACCTAGCAATTTCAAGTCTAAGTATACATCAATGACATTCATAAAAATAATAAATAAAGGATAAACAGATCTAGAAATAGCAAATGTTTTTAAAGAAATAGGGTCTTTCTATGTTGCCCAAGCTAGCTCAAACTCCTGGATTCAAAAATCCTTCCACCTCAGCCTCCTGAGTAGCTGGGATTATGGGCACCCACTACCATGCCCAGCTAGAGTTACAAAATTCAACAGGAATATTATCATAGAAAAATCCACATGTATAAAATATATAATTTGGGGTGGGGGTGGTCATATTAAAAAACTGTTAATTTTTACATAGGATTTACTACAGAGTTCTTTTAAGTAAAGCCATATATAAAACAGTAATAATAAATATACCTGTACACTGAGGTTATTGAGAGATCAAATGAGATAATACACTTAAAAGCTTACATCTTACTATACAGAATAATCTCCAGAATGTTAGCATGATTTATTAGTACTTACTGATGTAATTATAATGAGTTCTCTTGATTTAAGAGTTTGTTCACAAAGATGTAAGGAACAATAAAAATGAAAGCGTCAAACTGGCTAGTAAAATTACATTATCAAATTAAATGATCAAAGAAAAATTTAATTTTCATAATATCCATGCAACTCAGAAAAGAACAAGTAATTCATGAATAAATAATCCAAGCAATTTATGACTACTCCTAGTGAGTAATGCTATAAAATACTTTCTAATGTTTTTGCCTACCAAACTGGGTCAAACTACATCTCACACCCATTTTACTTTGTCCAAAGTTGTAGTTGTTTGTAAAAGTTGTTTTTTTTTTTCTAAACAAAAAGTGTTGTGTGTTATTTAACATTATCTAAACAAGACGGGAAGTTCTCAAAACACAGCTTCCACATTCCCTCTATCTTGTTCGAAAATAAAAATAAATAATCCAGTAAGATTTTTTTGGTGTGGCATAAACTATCTTTATAACAAGTCTTGTTTTTCAACTTCCAAAGCAAAACACTATTTAGTCATCTAACATCAAGTGGAGTTCAAAAAATCTCCAGTGTCTGCTTGAGTTTTCTCACAAAAGTAATGAATTTAAGGCTATATGTACATTTTACTTACTAAAGTATTTAGAGTACTGAAATTTAACATGGCAGAAAATGTTATTCATTATCTTTCTAAGGAAAACAAACAATACTGAAATATGAACTTTTAAGATAATTTTATAAACCAATTACATATTTATAAGCTTATTTTTTAATTATGATAAAAAAAATTTTAATCAATATGGTAACTGTGATTCCCTAGAAAGTTTCTGCTCATCTATGATCCCTTAAAAAGGATACTTAAAAAATTTTTTATTCTCTTCTCAATTAAATTATCTTACCTCTATAACTGAAACATAGAGGCAGAAAAATTATTCTGACTGACAGAAAATGCTACTGTCTGTCTGACTGATATCAAAGCTACTGGATTCTCAGACAATTCTAATTTTCAGCATAAAGAAATCAGAACTGGCTTTTGAGAATAACATGTCAACTTTATACACCCAATAACTCGATTTATGAACCCAAGAATTATCAGAATACAAAATGTTATTACAGAAGGAATTTTCAAAAATATATCCATCATTTTGAGCATTCAATTTTATTCGGATATTAAAATTCAAGTATCTTAACATCTCCATATCTTTTACTAGACTGATGACAAGGTTCCTGCCGTATCAATTCTAGTGACGAAGTACGTGGTTCACAGAAGGCATTCAAACAGATATATACTGAATGGATAAATGAGAAAATAAGATAGCTAACAAAGTGAGCCTAAGAAAACTATGACCTGATGAAATGTTTAGCAGATCATGTTTAGCAAGAAACATTATCTTCTTGACATAAATTCTTTTTAGACTTTATTCCCTAGCACAAATTACTTAATATTAAGAGATCAAGCTGGTTTGGCAATTATTTCACTACTTGATTTAAAAAAAAAAAAAAAAAGGAAAGAAAGAAAGAAAGCTGATACACTGCTGAGAAAGTCAAGCAACACATATTTCACTCCACATGTATGAGGGAAAGGTAAGTGAACAACAAACAAATTACCATCATAGATTTTTTTCCAATAGAACAAAATTCATGTGCTAACGTTAGTAACCATTCACACTTCGGGTATATACCATGAATATTACATAATCATTATATACCATGATAATACATAATCATTATATCTATACCATCTTATTATAATTAATTCAATGAGCATTTACTGAAAACTGCTGTATAACATCTATACCAGGAAAAGAAACGTAAATGCACACCCACACAGTCTTTCATAGTGGTTTGCTTGAAATCCCAAAATAAATCATGTCCAATCTTGGCCCTCACAGAGACAATTATTAGAACTATTACCCAGGTTGGCTCTCTCCCCCAATCCTTTATTTCAATTTACCTTTACCAACAAAGGATTTATTCTTTCATAGTTAATGTGATCCCCTAATACTATTCTCCTATTTTTCCCTAATTTCCTTTCCTTAAATATTTTCCTCTGTGTTATTCTCAATGCCTTCCTTCCTCCTTCTTTCCTTTTCACTTTTCCTTTGCCCATACAAAATGATTTTGAAACACATACTGAAAAAAAATGTACAGACATGTTCTCAATTTTAAAATCACTTGAGTTGAAACTTTTATATCACTCCTTCCACAGAAGTAAATTTTCATTTATGTTAAGTTAATTTTTCCTACAATCCAATGGCTGGTGAATAGGGATGGAGAAAGGAAAAACTAGGCAGTTTATCAGATTAGCTATGGTCACTGAATAAGAGTTTCAAAGCAATGAAATAAATGAGAGCAAAGGGGAGATAGTCTAGAAAGTATAAGTCAACAGATCATACTAGAATATTAAATAACTTTTAGAGGAAGAGGAAAAGAACAGTGAAGAAAAAGAAAAAAACAAAAATGGAATAGGTCAAAAATGACAAAATGACAGAATTTTATGTATTATACAAAGACATTATTATTTAATGAAATCACAGTGCTAACCAGAACCAAGAAAATGCAAATAGTGACCATGTCCCCTCATTGTTTATGATGGCCATACATAAAAAGAAAGTCTAGGAAATCACCAAATTTTTGGAACAAAACAACAATCAAGACACAAACTACCAGAACCTCTGGGATACTGCAAAGGCAGTCCTAAGAGGGAAATTTATAGCACTGCAAGCCTTCCTCAAGAAAACGGAAAGAGAGGAAGTTAA
>CAUYPK010044279.1:0-11883 GCA_963574355.1 Loris lydekkerianus
CCTCCTTCCCTCTCTCTGCTCTTCCTTTCCCATCCCTACCACGACCTTAATTGTCATTAATTGTCCTCATATCAAAATTGAGTACATAGGATTCATGCTTCTCCATTCTTGTGATGCTTTACTAAGAATAATGTCTTCCACTTCCATCCGATTAATATGAAGGATGTAAAGTCTCTGTTTTTTTAATAGCTGAATAGTATTCCATGGTGTACATATACCACAGCTTCTAATCCATTCCTGTGTTGGTGGGCATTTAGGCTGTTCCACATTTTGGCGATTGTAAATTGAGCTGCAATAAACAGTCTAGTACAAGTGTCCTTATAATAAAAAGATTTTTTTCCGTCTGGGTAGATGCTCAGTAATAGGATCAAATGGGAGGTCTAGCTTGAGTGCTTTGAGGTTTCTTCATACTTCCTTCCAGAAAGGTTGTCCTAGTTTGCAGTTCCACCAGCAGTGTAAAAGTGATCCCTTCTCTCCACATCCATGCCAGCATCTGCAGTTTTGATATTTTGTGATGTGGGCCATTCTCGCTGGGGTTAGATGGTATCTCAGGGTGGTTTTGATTTGCATTTCTCTAATATGATGAACATTTTTTCATATGTTTGTTAGCCATTCGTCTGTCTTCTTTAGAGAAGGTTCTATTCATGTCTCTTGGCCATTGATATATGGGATTGTTGGCTTTTTTCATGTGGATTAATTTGAATTCTCTATAGATCCTACTTATCAAGCTTTTGTCTGATTCAAAATATGCAAATATCCTTTCCCATTATGTAGGTAGTCTATTTGCTTTGATTGTTGTCTCCTTAGCTGTACAGAAACTTTTCAGTTTAATGAAGTCCCATTTGTTTATTTTTGTTGTTGTTGCACTTGCTATGACAGTCTTCTTCATGAAATCTTTCCCCAGGAAAAAATGATTCTGCATATTGTATGGAACCACTAAAAAACATGTATAGCTAATGCAGTTCTTAGTAATAAAAATAAAGCTGGAGGCATCACCATACCAGATTTTAGGCTGTACTACAAAGCCATAGTGGTCAAGACAGCATGGTACTGACACAAAAATAGAGACATAGACACTTGGAATCAAATAGAAAACCAGGAAATGAAACTAACATCTTATAACCACCTAATCTTCAATAAACCAAACAAGAACATACCTTGGGGGAAAGACTCCCTATTCAATAAATGGTGTTGGGAGAACTGGATATCCACATGTAAAAGACTGAAATAGGACCCACACCTTTCCCCACTCGCAAAAATTGATTCAAGATGGATAAAGGACTTAAATTTAAGGCATGAAACAATAAAAATCCTCAAAGCATAGGTACAATTTTTTTTTATTATTTTTAAAATGCAGGGAATTCTCATGTCTATGAATGTACAGTATTTATGACAGCAGAAAATATTGGCTATTGGAGTAATATATAGATCTAATACATATACTAATTCTTTTATAAATATTCTAGGAACTTGGAAAATGTTGCTTAATTTCATATATATCTTCCCATATGTACATGAGAATCTATATATTCAAATGCTTACCATAGGATATTCATTAACAATATATAAATTTAAGAGTCTTGTATAGTATCTGGTATTTAGAGGTAACCATCTGTTTATATAAATATAAGAATATAAAGAAAAGTAAAACTTCCTTCCTAATAACCAAAGGATAATATAAAAAACCATTATCTACCCAGAATGTTAAGTAAAAACTAGTCTGTATCTGAAATAAAATGATCTAATAAAGAAATATCAATATCAAGTAAAGTCATGTTAACTACTCACTCTTTGAACGTGCAGGCTTCTTGGAAGCCTGGGTAGAATTCTTATGCCTCTTAAATGATTTACGCTCCGTAGGAATTAAGGCACGCAGCACTTCCTCTTACTTCCTTTCTTCTCTGCAGATTCACTTGGTAAACAGTCCCATCTCCCCTTCATGCCTTCCTTTCTTCCTTTCATTGTAATAATGACCTGTAAGTACAAGAAAAATTACTGTCAGGTAAAAACCTTTTTAATAGATCCTGCAATGAAAATTATAATTACTTTGAAACAGTAAAATTGTTATCCTAATAGGTAATACTCAGTCAGGTTCTTCCTAAACACTCTGTTAACTCTTCAGTGATATTTTTCTGAAGCTCTGAGAGCGTTTCCTTTTTAGAGAACTGGCATATAAAATACATCCAGTCTCCCACTGGCGATAAGAGCCACTTTAATCCCATATTTTAGTATTGTGGGGATAGATAAGTGGAAAGATAGATTATGTCAAGCGCTCAAATTATCAGCTCTCTACAGAGCGAGATATGGAAAGACATGATTTTCCAGACCTCTCTGACATGTGGTCTATTATCACTTTATATGCACAGACGATCCAACTCTATGAATTAAGGTACAAAACATATTTCATGAGAGTGAACACGTAACTATGACATCACAGTTGGCTCTTACCCTATTTTCTGGTGATAGTGGATTTGAGGAACACATAATACCCACCTGCTGGGGAGCTGAGATGGGCTCATTGCTAAATTGTGTGGAGCCAACCCTTTCTTAAAAATGGGAATTAATGTTTTGTTTTTAAATTTCATAATGTATGGACACTTCTCAAATTGCTTTATATAAGCCATTTCATTTAATGCAACAATTTATTTTTTAACATGTTATCATTCCCCTCACATTGTAGTTGTGGAGTCCGAGGTTTAAAAATCTAACCCTACTGACAGCTCAGGGTTAGCACTCAGCGCCCACCTCTACGTCATGACTTTACGCAGCCATTCCGCAGATGATGCATTCCCCCAGCATCTGGAGTTAAATGCTTCTCCATTGTGGTCTTTGCCTAGCTAGGAAGTCAAAAGAATTTTCTGAAAATAATAAAATATTACCTTTTTGATATAATGGTGGCTGTTCAAACTGTATACCTAAGGGTACTGGTAATAATCACTTTTTAGAAAAAATTTGTACTATTATCAATCTATAAGGTAGATGAATGCATTAAAAACTCTACTTTGCACTTAATTATCTAAAGCAGTGTTTATTTTACTTCAATGTGATAACTGAATTATTGAATGCCTGCCATGTGGCAGGCTCAGACGCTGATGTAGGTTATGGCCCTGCAGTTTATCATATACCAATAACATCATCTATTGCTTTGAACATGTCCACTGGGCAAAGGGGATGCAAAAGGTCATGAAGCTCATCCTGGAGGGAGAATTAAATTCTCCAGGTCTGCTGGCCCAAAAGAGACAGACAATTCTTGAAGTTTGGGCAGGGTGGAGCCTGCTAGCCCAGGGACGTGGAGGTGTGCGGCAGTGGGGCCCCTGTGAACAAAGGTGGGGTCAGCCTAACACACTTCTGGAAGTGTTTGGAAGGCTGTGTGGCTGGAAGGCTGTGTGGTACAGTAAAGGCTATGGGAATAAAGGCTGGAACAATATCAACAGCCATGGCAAATACCTAGGGTTTGTAACGGAGAGCAATGGGGTACTCCCACATAAGAAGGCCAGATGATAATATTACAATAGGGAAATGCCCAGGCGAAGATGTGGATGCATTTGAAAGGGAGGTGCCATTGTTCTGTTCTGCTTTACTCCCCAGGACTCCTTTGTTGTTATAGAATTGAAGTACAGTGACATGGTCTCACCAGCACAGGAAAATCAGATGGACACACAGCGACTGGGGCAGCCAATGGGAGAGGAAATGTGCTTCAGAGCATCTTGTTTCCACCTCAGGAGACAGCAGCAAGGAGGTGGAGGTGGTGTTCAGATGGCCTTCAGTCAGCCGTCTCTGCCAGCCATGTGCATATAATCTAGACGGTGGATCCAGGGAGATGCATGAGGAATCGGAGCAGCCACAACTCGCAAGGCCTCGAGGTCAGCCTCTTTTATACTGAGCACTTCTCCCCCCTCCTACCACAGTTTACTGCCTTGATGCTGATGTAAGAAGCTCTGTTATCTTCATCAGCCATATGTGTGTATGCACTCTCTTTGGATGGGAAGAATATTTAATATTATTTTGACATTTTCCATTTAGTGCCTAGAACAGTGCTTTACAGATAGTAAAAGGTCTATAGTTATTTGCAAGTAAAAATGAGCACCATGCAGGGGTATATGGCACACCTCCTGGGTGAAAGACTCAAATACCCTGGACTTTTCCTAACAAATGTAGGAAAACCATGGAACCCAATCATATGTGCCCTTATATTAATCTTAAATAAAAAAATACAAGTTTAAAGCCAAGCTAACGCCTGAGCCAGATTCTCAGAGTAATGTGAATCTCTTACTACAATTTGCAGTTTGTAGCTAGAAACTGCGCTGATTAAATGGCCTTGTGAGCTGAGGTCAGCAAGGTTGGAGGATAAAAGGAAGATAGCCTGAAAACACGAGAAAACCTGGTGTGGGGATGTTCTCATGTTCTGTGTTTGCTTCTCTCCTTGAAAGAGCAGATGGCTTTTTCATTATATATTTTATATACATTTATATATTCTATTATATATATATTTACAATTTTTAAATATATACTGCATTGTATATAATACATAACACATACAGACATACATATATATACACATATATACATGCACACACACATAAATATGTATATATAAAATTAGCATCCAAACCTCCAATTTTTGGTGTATGCCATAAGATGAGCATTTTAATTATTTATTTTCAACACACTTTCTGTCCTATTAACAAAAGTTACATGGAAGAGAAGAAGGAATCAATCATAATTAAAGAAAAAGGAAAATACAAAATTTAGACATAAGCATTCTTTTTCTCTTCTTTTTGTCTATTTGCCTGACTTTATTTTCCTATAACCTGTCACTTTGTGCTGCAGGGAAATCTTCAATAATTTTTTGAAGTCATGCAATTCATGAAACATTCTGCATACTCACATTTCCCCAAACACACCCCCTTACACACACAGGTGGGAGTGGGGGGGGGAGAGAAAGAGACTGACATTTTTTCTTTCTCTAAATTCTCCCTAATCCTGGGTTAGCCTTTCTTACTCATCATCACTCTCTCGGCTATTAACTGCATGCTACTGTTAGTGAGCAGGTGCTCTGCATCACACTTTGTGTTATGCACTTTAAGCATCTGAAATCATTTCATTAATTTTGCTTTTCTTGTGTAACACTCTTTTCTATGAGGGCATGAAGACACAACTTACATCTGTTTTTATCTTTTATTTTGTTGAACGTGATACAATACATCCTTCGGCGAGCACACATATCAGTACATATTTGATAAGTGCATAAGAACGATTGACAGCATGAACGTCTTTAAAGATCTTTGGGTCATTACTCCTGCCCCCAACTTTTTGTACACTTTAAGTTGCAATTATGTAGAAGGAATTACAAATTCTTCATCGGCACACATGTTGCAGCATTTACAATCTTGTTCATTCTATCACGCGCTAAAATGAGATTTTCATGCCATAATTCTTGTAATTGTTTATAAAGACAGAGTTCAAAATATTGCCATTAATGATAGCTAAAATTCTTTTCTGTCATCCGCTTTATTGAGAAAAATTGATACAAACAAGTCTACATATTTAAAATGTACGATTTAATAAATTTTGACATATGCTAACTCCTTTAAAACTATCGTTTCAATCAAATAATAAACACATCCATCACCCCCCACCCCAAATTTTCTCCTGCCCTATTATAAACTTCTGGTTTCCTCCCAATCCTGAATCCCCTATCTCAGTGGAGCTTGGTAAATATCTCAGGCAATTTTAGAATATTAAAAATTCTTCAATTATTAAGTAGTTCATTTATATACTTGTTCATGTCTTCTATATTTTTACTGATTTTCTATCTATTTTATCAGTTATGGAAAGGCGATATAAAAAAATCAAAACACTTGTATGTAGTCTAGTTATTTTTTCAATTCTATTCAGATTTATGCAATGTATTTTTATTTTTTGTTGTGGTAGGAAACTCGCAACTAAAATTTATCATCTTAACCATTTTTCAGGTGTTAAGTAGAGAAGGTCGATTAAGTTCAGGACCTCATCCTAGAAAACGTGCTACGCACCTCATCACCGACCATCACTGTTGTCACTTTTGACGGATTCCCTTTGGAAAGTTATGCTCCGGCGACAGCACCTAGTCCACACTTTCATGTCCTTTTTCTAGGGTGAATTCATGAACTTCATTATCAGACCCCCTACACCAGCAGCTCTGATGACAATTACAGGAACGAGTTCCAAAATTGCCTTGAAGGGTGAACTAGCCACTGGGGGGTACTGTGAAGGTGACCAGAGTGACATTCAGCCACGAGGTGTGAGGTATGTAAAACTTTTTCTAGGATGAGTTTGGAACTTAATTGTCCCCACACATACACACACGCAAATACATACCTCCCGTTCCATCTTGTTTTTCTTTTTTCCTGCCTGGTGCTTATTATGATAAGTGAATAAAGTCAGGCAGAGCAAGACAAATATTGAAGTTTCCCACTCATGTGTACGTTGGACCTAAAAATAAAAAATCACATCTCATGAAGGTATTAAGTGGTTACCAGAGGCTGGTAGGGATGAACAGAAGTTGTGTAATGGGCACAACATTACTTTGGATAGAAAGAATAACTTCTATTATTTGATAGCACATCAGGAAAATTTTAGTTAACAGTAATTTAGTATATATTCAAAGGAGCCAGAAGGGAAGAATTGTGTTGCTTCCAACACAAAGAAAAGGTAAGTGTTGGAGATGACGGATACCCCAGTTACCCTGATTTAATTATTGTACATTGTATGCTTGTCAGAAAACTTCACCTGTTCCCCACAATATGCACAACTACAATATACCAAAATAAAAAAAATACATTATATAGCACACACTCACACAGGGTGG
Source organism: Loris lydekkerianus (assembly GCA_963574355.1). NCBI lineage: Eukaryota > Metazoa > Chordata > Mammalia > Primates > Lorisidae > Loris > Loris lydekkerianus. The sequence goes on from CAUYPK010044279.1 coordinate 6,851, forward strand.
CCATAAAGTTCGTGTGTAAATTGCAAATACACACACACACACACACACACACACACACACAGTGTATCTTACAGGAAAATTGCTGTGGTTCTTGCTTTTTTATGCAGTATGACAATCTTTCCCGGGTAACTGAGGTATTTATTTAGGCCATTTGCATTACGGTATCAGGTATATGCTTTTGTTTAACACTATGATGTGGTTCTTTGCTTTCAATTTGTGCCAGGTGGTTTGCTTTTGTTTTTTTCATACATTTGTTTTTAAACTTTCCTCTTTTTTTGTTGCCTTATTTTAGAGTCATTGCATATAATTTTTATGATCCCATTTTTATCTCATTCTTTTGGTTTAATAGGTATAATATTCCATTAAGTGATTTCAGTTGGCTGTTTTAAGGTTTATAATATACAACTTGTCCATCACAATCTAAATGTGTCAACTATAGAATGAGAAGTGGTCACAGTGCACTTTCTTTTCCTCCCTCCAAAATGTTGTGCTGGTGACACATGTGTTCCTCCTTCCCCATGTTAATATGTTGGCATAGATCCAGATTTCCAAGCATTTCATTTTTCTCCTACCTGAAGGCTTCTTCTAATATTTCTGTTAGTGAGGTCTGTGGGTGATGAATGCTAACAAGTTTTGTATGACTGAAAGTTTCTGTTTCATTTTTTAGAAACAAATTTTTCCACACACAAAATTCTAGTCTAAGTATTTTTCTTCCAGCATACAAGAGAGGTTACTGACCTCTCTTTCCACTCACATTGATTCCAATGATTAATTTATTGTCATTCTTTTTTTTATGTAACGTCTTTTTTCTGACTTAAGATTTCTCCCTTACCACTATTTTTAGAAATGATGTTGTTATATTTTTACATTTCCCTCATTTTCTTTTGCTTAATTTTTTGAAATTCTTGAGTCTGAAAGTTTATGGTTTTTTATCAAGTTTGAAAAATTTTTGATTAATATTTTTAAACAGTTTTTCCGTGCCCTACCCCCACTTTCCTCTTCTCAAAGAACTGCAGTGGTATATCACATAAGGCACTTGGAGTTGTCATTTTTGTGACTTTTTCAATTATCTTCTTTTTCTGAGTTTCATTTTAGATTGCTTTTATTGCTATGTCTTTAAGTTCTTTTGAGTAAAGACTAATTGCTCTTACTCCTATCCTGTGAATTTCTCATCAATATCAGTGTAGTTTTTAACTAGATGTTTGATTCTGGTGTTTTCATGTCTTCCGTATCTCCACCTAACTTGATAACATATGGAATCCTGTTACTACAGTTGTTTCGTGTCTTTTTCTACAAATTCCAGCACCTCTGTCAGTTTTGGTTTAGGTACATTTGATGGATTTTATTATCGGTCATATGTGCGTCCTTATATTCACACCTGGTAGTGGTTTTTAAATGATATACACTGTGAAAGTGCTGGATATTCTGTATTCTTATTAACATTCACAACTTTTACTCTTGAATTCATCTAAGTTAACTGGAGACACATTAAACATTTTAGACCTTGTCTTTGTGATTTTTCAGGAGGATCTGGAACAGTGTTCATTTCAGAATTAATTATTTATCACTAGTGAGGTAAGACCTTTCCATGTCATCTAACCAATACATAATACATTATGAAGTTTCCTAGACTAGCTATTGACAAGCACTATTCTTTTCTCCATGTGACTGCAGGGCACTTTTCCTTTCCTTTTTCAGATAATTATTTTTCTTGCCTTTGGTAGTTTTCTCATGCAAGTGCTGGTTGGTACTCAGCTGGGTACTAAGGAGAACTCTGTCAACCAGTATCTATCTATCTATCTCTCTCTCTCTCGTCTCCTCTCTCTCTTCTCTCTAGAGCACTGCCCTGAAATTTCTGGCTATGTTGGTAACCTCCTCCTCAGCGTAAAATTCCACAGCATTCTGCTGTGTTCCTCCCACTCACACCACAACCTGGAAGCTCTAAATGTTGGAAAGTTAGGAAATTGTACCATTCACGTATAATTTATAAACCTCTCGGGGACCCCTGCCTTTTGTCCCTTTGTGTAAAGTGTCTTGTAAAACATTATTTTATGTATCTTGTTCCTTTTCTTGGGTTTTTACCCAGTAAGAGGGTAAATTTGCCCCTTTGTAATTTACCTTGTACTGATAGCTTTTGGAAAGCTTTTTCTTGATATGGTGGTTGTTTCTTTTCTGATTCAATGGTCCATTATAGATGGATAGCACCATGTCTACAGCCATGATATACTTTTGTGCACTTTTTAAGGTCTCACAACTCTCTTGATTAGGTAATGAATCTGCATCTCATTTTGGATGTGAATATTTGCAACTTTGAAGGTTACTTCATTTTAAGGACAGCACAAAGAGAATAATGGCAGGTGTCTCTAGAATTCATTTCAGTGCTTGCGAAGGCCCATGGGATGTCATTTGCAAATGAGGAAACTAAAGAATAGCTTTATCTTCTAGCTCCTCTTGGAGAAAAAATTGACAACATAAAATTCCGTGTCGTTTGCCAAATAAATGGACATAAAAAAAAAAAAATGGACTGTTGGCACTTGTGGGGGGAAAAAGTCATCAAATTTGTCTCTGCACAATCTGCTCATTGTCCTCTGAAGTATTTTTATTATCTAAAGCATATAGGTAACTGAGGGAGAAACACGGATAGTTTGTTCTCTTTTTAAGTGTATTGAAAACATTCCAACATCTGGGAATTTGAAATTGTTGACAAATATGCATGTATTTATTAGCAAATTTATAAGCAACTTCAGGAATACCAATTGTGATTAATAGAGTTAGGTCATAAATTTTCAAGGCCACATATTTCCAGGGATTATTTTGAAAATCACCCAATAAAACAATGTCTTACAGGAGATCAGCTTCAGTATTTTGGCTGTTGGTTGTTGTTGTTGCACCTTTGCTATGAATTGAGAGATGGAGGTGGGAAATGAGTCTTTCTGTTAACATAATTTTTTAATTGTCAGTTGCTAATGCAAAATTAGAATTTTGTTCTTTACTTCTATTAGAATTAAGCACCGTTAGATTCTATCTGAAAACTTTAATGCTTCCTATTGCAGGTACTATTTTGCCTCGTGTAATTCTGTTGTGAAAGTTTTGTGGCACTGAACATACCTTGAAGTCTGGGTCTTGAATTGTTTCGGCCAATGGTTCTCAACCTTCCTAATGCCGCGACTCTTTAATACAGTTCCTCATGTTGTGGTGACCCCGAACCATAAAATTATTTTCGTTGCTACTTCATAACTGTAATTTTGCTACTGTTATGAATCATAATGTAAATATCTGATATGCAGGATGGTCTTTGGCGACCTCTGTGAAGGGGTCATTCGACCCCCAAAGGAGTCATGACCCACAGGTTGAGAACTGCTGTTTAGATGAACAACAAAAGGAATCATACAAGAGAAGTTATTATAAAAATAAAAATCTATTACTAACATTTCAATAAAATCAAGTAGAGCTAAAAGGCTTTACATTTAAGGAGTAGATAGCAGTGGAATGACCTCACTGTTTTACTTGGGAGAATGGTACATGGTCTTTAATGAATTGAACATAACGAATGCTATAGTTTCAGAAAACAAGTAAAAGAGTTAATTAAAAAGGAATGACTCTTATTATTAATGCACATGGTTTAGCATATAAATTGGCAGCATAAATACAGGACAAAAGTGCATGTTACAAACCAAACACATGGAAAAGATAGCTGCTATCTACTCACTGGGGAAGAATGCCCAGTGGTAAATCCCTGAAAACATTAGTGAGACCCTGTGAGCTGAAACCACAATGACAAATGTAAACAAATGTCACTAACTCATCCAGGACTGTATTTCTTCAATTTGCTTAAAAAGAAAGTAAGTAAAAAACTAAGACTTAATTGTCACCCGTCATGAAAGGTAAAGACCCATGAGGTTTACTCGTTACCCTTCCCCAGCAGAGAGGAGGTCTTCATGCAAAGCTGCTGCGGGCAGCTCTCCCTCGCCCCCTGCTCCCTTACACTCTTCAATAACACCCAAAGCTATCGGCAGCCAATCACTTGCAAAATGTTCAAAACCCACTCATCTAAGCTAAAGGTACTTAATGTGCTTTGCAAGTGAGTTGAAAGCAACAAGAAAAGCCTTATCTGGGTTGGTGGGCTGTTAAGGACAATTTGGTCTTGATTCAAGGTTCAGCCACTGGGTTCTCTATTGGACTACAGTGAAGAGGAGCAGAGATATGGGCTAGGTGAGCACAAAAAAGAACAGACATGACTTTCTAATTCACTTCTTGCGGGAGGAGGGCCCAGGGTTCCCATCAAGGCAGCCTGAGTGGAGGGAAGACGCCCTGGTTAGAATAAGAGCTGAACACTTACTTTGTGTCTCTACATCAGCTCTGTGTTTCCATCTCTACATCCACAAACTCTTGACTTTCCAGTTATATACACCAATTGTGAGTAAAGGAATTCACTTTTTTCCTACATGGGTAGATGAAACAGATAAGCTGTTTCCTGATATAAGTTGTAATTCTACAAAGGGAGCTGTAATTCTACGTAATATCTTCATTAAAATATACCGCAGTGTAGCTGCAGATATGTAACAAAATACACTGCATTGGAACACAGTAATACTAAAGACACAGGACGGCTGGGGACTATGATTTAATTCAGGTCAACATTTTTGTTTGTTGCCATCTTTACTTATTTGTTTTAATTAGCTTACTTTCCTGCTTCAACAACTTAAAGGCGGAGATTCTACTTTAATTTTTGTTTTGAGGATTAAGTATCTGAACCGTAATTCTGGGTTTCAAGATTCATTGTCATATAGACAGACTTAAAACTATATAATTAAATTACTCTGTTGTGATTTGTCTGGTTTTTATTATTTAAATGTTGTGTGCATAAGAGCATTCTCCTTGGTAGACTCCCACTGGATAAAAGATTTAAACCTAAGACATGAAACTATAAAAATACTTGAAGAAAGTGCAGGGAAAACTCTTGAAGGAATCGGCCTGGGTGAATATTTTATGAGGAGGACTCCCCAGGCAATTGAAGCAGTATCCAAAATACG
>CAUYPK010044280.1:0-51020 GCA_963574355.1 Loris lydekkerianus
TTTCCTTTTGGTACTGAGTACATCCCATTGTATGCCAAGGTTTCTCCGTGACCCATTTCCTTTTGGTACTGAGTACATCCCATTGTATGCACATACTGCAATGCATCTACTCACCTGTGGAAGGACATCTTTGTTGCTTCCACGTTTTTAAATATTCGTTTTCTTTTTTGTGTGTGGACATAAGTTTTTAACTTCTTTGGGTGAATACTAAGAGAGCTATTGATGAAGCACATGGTAAGAGTGTGCTTAGTTTTATAGGAATCACGTCACGTCAAACTGTTTTCCATAGTGACTGTGTCCATTTGCATTCCCATCAATAACGAATGTGAGTTCTCATCTGCTGACCTCAGAGCTTTTGTGTACACCTACTGGAGTAGTATAATGTATGTTTTACCCAGTAGGTAGATTTATATCACTGACCTTCTTCCTACACATTTTCTTAGTTTTCAATGCCCTTTACACCACTTTATCACCATGTATACCCTGCCTTTAGCTCTCACTTGTAAGTGAAAATGTGTAGCTTTTGTTTTTCCATTTCTGAGATACTTCAAGCTGCTGCAAAAGACATTATTTCATTTTTTTAATGGCTGAGTAGTACTCCATAGGTATATATACCATTTTTTTTTTTTAAATCTACTCATGGGTTGATTTCATATCTTTGCAAATGGGAATTGTGCTGTAATAAACACTTGGGTGCAGATGTCCTTTTAATAAAATGACTTCTTTTCCTCCAGGTAGATATCCAGTGGTGGATCAAATAGTGGGTCTACTTTTAGTTCTACAAGGAATCTCCATACTGCATTCCGAAGTGGTTATACTAGTTTACATCCCCACCAATAGTGCATAAGCATTCCCTTTTAACTGCATCTGCACCAACATCTATTATATTTTAGTTTTTTAATAATGGCCATTTTGACAGGGGTAAGGTACTATCTCATTGTAGTTTTAAATGTTCTTACCACAAAGAAATAATAAATAATTGAGGTGATGAATGTACCAGTTACCCTGTTTTGATCACAATACAATGTAAGCATGTATCAAAACATCACATTGTACCCCATAAATATACAATTATTATTTATCAACCAAAATAAAACTTTTAAAAATTCAGTGTAAGACTCAGATACTTCTCATTTCTACAAAAGTCAAATTAGCTTCAACTAACTTGAGTTACATTTCTGTTAATTGAATAATGGGAAAGGATGTATTTGAATCTAGGTTACATTAAGGGACAACTTATCCTATCTTTCCCCTACATGGGAAAATAATGATGTGATCAAAATTTTTTGTAGTTTCTACTGAATCTTAGAACAAATCAAACAAAAGGAGATTTCAAAACTGATTCTTTGGCTGTTAATGGGCCATTATATAAATATTCTTGAATTTTGAAATATCTATAAAGACTTGCCTATGACAGATAATACGTGCCTATTAAACCTACAAAGATTTGCCTGGTTTACACTACAGTCATTTTCATCAGATTGTATAATATATTTGTTGTTAGTTATTTTTCATTTAAATCTTCTTTTTATTGTTTTCTATAGGGCAACCCATAAAAATGGAAAACTGAAATCATTTTTGCCTTCTCTATGGAGTTAGATTGTCAGTCAATTCTGGATATGTTTAGAAGAAAAACGAAGTACATACATTTATCTTTCTATAATTTAGCAAAGCAAATTAGATTAAACAATACTTGTTGGGCAAACTACCATATTACTAAAACTGTTCAAAACATTAGTAAGAAATATGTGAAAACTTCTGCATCAAGAGCTTTGCTGTCTTTTTTTTAAGAAATAAAATTTAGATACTTAAAAATTATTAGAAAAACTCAGAAAACAATAAAAATAACTGTAAGTATTTTTAGCTCCTTAAAATTGAAGGAGCTAACCTAGCTAGCCTTCATATCCATTATTTTATTTAATTCTTATAATAACTTTTGAAAGTATCATTACACTAATTTTAAAAATGGGGAAAATGAAATACAAAAAGGCTAAATAATATTTTCTCAAAGTTATTCAGTAGTGGAGCCAAGACTGGACCTAAAAATAGATTATAACCTTTTTAAAGGTAGAAATTATGTCTATTTGTATATTAAGTACATAGATTAGAGGTTAATTCATGAATATAGTATATACTGACTACAATCCCTATATATATGTCTGTTTCTCTCGCTCTCCATATATATATTTCCATATGTATATCACACATCTAGCATACATACCATATGCAAAGTGTGTATGTATGTATAAGTATATACAACTAGTTGGTGCCAAGAGATATACATACATATATATGTATATATGGATCAGATCCTAGTACATCATAGTCACTGAATAAACATTTGCCAGACCAGAGTTTCATCTCATTTCACATAGTCTAATTGATTATGGGTGGACTCTGATTGTGTTCTATTTGTCTTACTTTCCTCTGTACTTAGCATTAGTGGTTGACCCATAAATCCATAAAAGTTGCATAACAGTGCTAGATAATGTTCAAAATAGTATGAGATGATGGTAAACATTAACATTCTTAGGGTATCTATGTAATACAGAAATAGTAAAATATATGTTTCAGTTTAACGTGAGAATCTTAAATTAACTTGTCATAATCAAGGGAGCAAACTAATGGGGTCTTCCTGAAGAGAAATAAACCCTAAAAAGCCATGAGAATAAAAGAGAGAACAGATTTTACTAGAATTGTGTAGGCTTCACAGAGAAAAAAAAAAATACATGGATAAGTGTTAGGGAGTGGTTGGAAGATGGAAAGTGAGGGAAAGTACTAAACTAGCACTAGGAAAATGATTTAGTACTAACCATGTTATTCCAAGACAAAATGTTTTTTCTTTTCCAGAATCTGAACAAAGAACTAATGTGATTGAAAATAAACAAATGGCATTTTCATTTACTGGAAAAGTAAACAAAAGGAGAAATTATGGCTTACAGGATGTAATGAAAGGCCCAGGAGTCTGAGGGTGTGTGTGCACATGCATGTGTGTGTATTTCTCTGTGTGTTTTCATGTGCTGTTAGATATGCCATGAGCTTTGAGTTTCTGCTTTCATATATACCACACATGTCAGAGCAGTATAGGCCTTCCCCCCCCCCCCCGCTATTTAGTAGGAATTTTATTAAACTAAGTGGCTGTTACATGTAAATGTTACTAATGTCTTTGAGCAAAGGTTGTGATTTAAACACATTAACTACTCTTAATTACCTTAGTGTATAAAATTTGGTGTCTTATCATTAAAATGACAGTACCATACCCCACAAATTATATTAAATAAAAATTTGCCAGATTTTTTTTATTTATAGAAACATATGAAACGATGTTATAGATACAGCCAACAGCCATTTGCCTTTTCAATAAGATACCTTCTGTGAACAATTTGGAAAATTTTAAAAGTCCACTTTAAATTTAAATTATAATGGTAAACATTTATGTTCTTAGGGTATCTATGCAATACAGAAATAGTAAAATATATGTTTCAGTTTAACATGAGAATCTTAAATTAACTTGTCATAATCAAGGGAGCAACCTAATGAGGTCTTTCTAAAGAGAAATAAACTTTTAAAAAAATTATTATAAAACATGGTAAAATTAGTGGGATTTATAGAGAAGAAAATAAATTACTCAGTCTAACCCTACCACTTACATAGAGCAATTGTTTTTATTTCAGATTATTTGCTTTGGTCCCTGGCCATGTGTTTCTTATACTGATTAGAATTGGTGATCATAGATGTATGTATGTGTGTGTGTGTGTGTGTGTGTGTGTGTGTGTGTTTATTGCTTAAATATATCACATTTTTATTTATTAGTTAATTAGTTAAATGTCTATATTTTCTGAGGTATACATCTTTTACTTACTGCAATAAATTTCATGTACATTCTATTTTGTAACACTGTTTTCATCCACTTCACACTAAACTACAAATTATAATGCCATAAGAATTATATTACCTGTATTTTTAACACCAATCTAATTATTAGAATGATTGGGTGGTAAAACCCATGCCATATAGCAATTAAAAGAGATGATGCCCAGATTTTTCTAAAGAATGTTTTAATTCAGGAGAAAATAATTGGAAAACAGAGAAGTTCCGTGAGAATAATCCACCTTAAGCACTTACACTGAAACCAGAAGTCCAAATAAGGACCTCTGACTCATGAGGGGATCTCTTATCCTCTATTTATCTTTAAAATTAAGCTTATCCTGAAATGTTTGCTTAAGGGCAAATGTTATTTCCTGTTCAAGATTCTATAATGAATTAGTGCCAGAGATGAAACTTGGATAAGAGAAAAGAAAATATCTTTTTGACTTTCGGGTCCACTCTCATCTATATGCTTCATTTCATAGCTTGTTTACCCCCATAGACTCTAAATTCCTTTAAAATGGGAACTGAATTGGGCAGTGCCTGTGGCTCATTGAGTAGGGTACCAGCTCCATATCCCCAGAGTGGCGAGTTAGAACCCGGCCTGACCAAACTGCAACAACAAAAAACAGGTTTAAAATGGGAACTACATTGTATTCATTTGACATCCCTTAGAACACCAGTTACAATGTCATGCACTCGAAAAAGTACTTATCTACATAAATATTCCAGCGGACTTATCTACATCCATACTCAACTGGCAGATTAGACATGAAATGGTAGCATTATTGAACATTAGCTGCTTCTTTACAACTGCTCTGTTAATTCCATTTATGTAGTCTTTGTTCAAGTATTTTATAGTTCAGAGGTTTCTTTTGTACCATAATCCACACATATTTATAAAGTAAAAATGAAGTCATTTGTGGGTATTTTTGACTTTAACATAAGAGAAAGCATGGTGTTAAACTCATTGGTTAATAAAACGGAAGTAATATCTTGGAATCTGAATTTCCCTTCTGGATACCAAGCTGAGTGTTTTTCACTTTCTGCTTATAGTTATATCAGACTTATTATCAAATCAAATGCCTCAAAATGACACATATGAGCTTCTGTGCTATGGCTTCTGACTACATGTCCAACTTCATCTCAAGTCAAACTATGTCTTTCATCTTATTTTTTTTTCAAATTTATACTTTATTATAGTACTTCCTAAGGGCATAAAGAATCTAGAGCAGCAATTTCAACTTGAACTTTCCAAAGGTTCTATTCAGGTAAATAAATAAAGAACTGCATTCACAGTATATTCATGCAGAATTTGAAATTACCTTCTTTGATTATGTTTTCTATTCTCAGGCAATATGTAAGTTGAAATTTCATGCTGGTATACTTAAAATGATTTAGTACATATCAATTTATTTCCTTTCTGTCTTGAATACATCCATTTTTTTCTTACATAGAAAATGAGGACATGGTGGCTCATGCCAGTAATCCTAACACTCTGAGAGGCTTAGGTGGGTGAATTGCTTGAGCTCAGCAGTTTGAGATCAGCCTGACAAAGACTTAGACCCCGTTTCTACTAAAAATAGAAAAACTAGCTGGGCATCGTGGTGGGCACCTGCAGTCTGTCTTTCATCTTATAACTGTTCAACAATATTAGCTGTCTTTCTGATCCGAGAATATCTCAATTTTCTGCCATTTGAGGACTTTTGTTTTCCCATACACCCAAAGTGCTATGTTTCCATAAATCTCATGGTTGACTCCACAATCGTAGGGACTTGGATTAAATATTCTCTTCTAAAGGAGGTGTTAGTTTACCCTTGCATCACCTTTTTTCATTTTTCTCATAGGACAATAGTGATTACATTCATTGGATATCTTCTCCAACAAAGTATACGTTCCATGAGTACAGAAGCCTTTTTCTACTTTTTCCTCCATACACCTACTGTGCAGAAAACAGTGCCCAGTAGGTAGACATAAAAGCCTAGAAAATGCTTGCTTAATGGACAACTATTTTATATTAAAAAGGTAACATTTGAGATCTTAATTTGAGCAAATTAATTTGAAGGATGAGGTGTAATTCTTATGCTCTTTTGCATTTGTGTTTGCTCTAAAATAAATAACTAGATACTGTCCATGTTATAAGCCAGAAAAACTGCACTACTATTAATATTTCAACGGTTGAGACTACAGGACATGAGGTTAGGAGAATTTTCAAAGCTAGTGATAAGATTAAAAAAAAAAAAATAGATATCTGTTAGCTGTGTTGTTATTTGGAGAGGAAATAAATGGTTTGAATATTTCTGAATATGGATAGGTGCTGGTGATGTTGAGTATTTTAAATTTCGTATCTATATACATGTTAGTAATTAGATTGAGCAATAGTTTGTAAATGTACAAGTTTGTTGAAAAGTTCTAGTCTCCTAATGAATTGAAAGAAAATAACAACTTCAAACAATATATTAAAATCTTATTAAGATAAACCCTAGGACATCAAAAAATAAAACAGAAGAATAGTAGAATTTTGTTTCATATGAACTTCATTCAATTTAAAAAGCCTAAAGACTAAAATATGAAGAGTTTTCACAATATACATAATTCTCATATAAAAATGATTTCATACAAAATAAGAAATTAGTGATTTCAATATACAGTGTGTTGGCAATATTTCATAAAAATGGTGAATATTGATTTCTTTTGAAAATTTTATGTCATATTATACCATTTATGTCTAAATACCTATTAAAATCATAATTGCCATTTGTTGATTTGCCTTTTTAACACGATACACAGTATGGAATATTATTGGCCTTAATATACGTAAGTGGAGGAACTATATGAAACAGTAGTGCACTGGAGCTATTATGGCACTGATACAGTCTGCATGTGGTTAAAATATAAAGATATTATTTAAATGCCTATAGTTCTTGATATTCTCCTAAGAAGCCCATGTTTGAGAATAAAAAGCATTTTGGGGTAAATAAAATGAGAAAGTATGACGGTCAAAGATAAGAGTTTTCAGCTTTAAATTGATTCATTTAAAAAATCATATTTGATTTGGAGTTTTCCTACAGTACAAGCACTTAAATCCCCCTTTCAAATACAATAATTTATTTTCTTAATGTTTATGTTTCAACCTAAAGGAATTGTTTTTATAGCTACATTTCAAACTTCACAAAACAGGATTATTGAATAAGGAAAAACTACTACATTTCAACTTGCATTCATTATTGAATAATGTGAAACTGTGATTACAGACCTTACTGCAAGGAAGTCATTCAAATACTACTTTTCTTGTGTCAAATGTACAAAAAATGTTTACCAAGATATATTCTAGGCCATCAAATAAGTCTTAATGAATTTTAAAAGATTCAACTTACACAGCATATTTCTCTGGATAAAATGGAATTGAATTAGAATATTAACCCCCAAATATTTGAAAATAAAGTAACTCATGGATCAAATAAGAAATCAAAAGAGAAAAAATTTGAGCTAAATGACAGTGAAAATACTAACATAATAAAAGCTGCAGGATGACAGTAAAGCAGTTCTTAGACATGAATTTATGGCATTATATGCTGATACTACAAAAGGCCAAACATTTTAATAACAACTACTTTAATTAAAAAAACTAGAAGATAATGAATATTAGACTTAAAGTAGAAAAAGGAAATAAAAATATTAGATCAGAAATCATGACTGAATAGAGATGCTTCTAGTAATGCCAGATTAGTTTAATATTTGAAATCAAGCAATGTAATTTACCATACCAAAAAGAAAAAAATGCCAAAAAAGTAAGGAAGACCTAAATAAATAGAAAGCTATACTTTTACATTCATCAGAAGACTCAAAATAGTTGCAATCTCAATTCTGTCTAAACTATCTACGTATTAAATGCAATTCCAGTTCAAATTCCAATAGAATTTAATTAAAGAAACTTAATTATATGTAAATATAAAGGACATAGAAACACTACAGCAACTTTGAAAAAGAAGCTAAAAATTGAAGGAATAACACTGTCCCCTTTGAAGATTTATTATGATGCTCAAATACTTAAGGCAGTGTTGACCTGGCATAAGGATAAATAACTAAGTTGATGAAGTAAAGTGGAGTTTCCAAAACTAGATCTCCACATATATGGCGACTGATTTTTGATAGAGCTGGTAATGGGGAGGAACTGGAACTCTCATGCTCTCTAGGTGGAAATTCAACATGATACGACTACACTTGTATTAAAAATAGTTTGGCAGCTCTTTTAACAGTTAAAAATACCCCTACCATATGATCCAGCCATTATGTTCCTAGGTGTTTATCCAAAGAAACAAAAACATACATCCATACAAAAACATGTACCCCATTATTATTATTATTATTATTATTATTTTATTATTATTATAGATAAAAATATGCACCATAGATGTGGCCCAACCCATCGCCCTCCCGCCACCCAAACCTCCCCCCCCCCCTTCCCCTTCCTTGGTCCTTTCCTCATAGTCTTGTGGTATAGTTGGGTTATAGCCTTCATGTGGAAGCTATAGTTTACCTTCATAGTAGGGCTGAGTGCATTGGGTACTTTTTCTTCCATTCCTGGGATACTTTGCTAAGGAGAATATGTTCCAGCTCCATCCATGTAAACATGAAATAGACACTCAAATCATCTATGAACAAAGACAGTTTTATTTTTTTCTTTCCCAGTCTGTATATCTTTTATTTTATTTTGTGTTACTTCATCAGTTGGAATTTCCAATACCTTATTGGAAATACCTCTCTTACACATCCAAGAAGAGTTGTTGATTTTTCAGTCTGTTCAGCATTTTACTTGTTATTAGGATGGAATGATGGTTTCTAAGTTCCTTACATGCTAAATAGGAAAACCAGAAGTTGATCACCAGTTTTCTCATAAATAATCCATTAAATTTCTTTAATGTCCAAAGAATTTCAGGGATCTGCTTCCTTGTCTTATAGGACAGCATATTATATATATGATAATAACTGATGTTTGTGGAGTACTCACTATGTGTTACGCAATGTTCTAAGCATCTAATATGTATATACTATACATTTAACTCATTGAAGTTTTATAACTACACTTTGAGGCAGGTTTATTATTATCCCCACCCTATTTTTCAGGAAACTGAAGCACAGAGAGTTGACTTAACCAAGTCCACCCACCTAGTAAGTGATGATGGGACCTAACCTTAGCACATCAAGGCTTGTACATTCAGTTACAATCAGACACAGCAGACAATTGTTTTATTGTTGCTGTTCTATGAGATAAGAGTTCTAGTAACTGTAGCTAAAAAAATGTACATATGCATACTGATTTGAATGCCCATCTCAACCAAGCTTGGGTCTCCCTGAGGCTCTTAATCCACAGACTGGAAATCACTCTCCTTTGCTCAGTATTGCTATTAATATTTTTACGTTCTCATTTCCATATTAGAAACATTTGAAAAGTTGAAACCTCAGTTTCAGAGTCATACATTTGACATAGCTACACATAGATGTGAATATGAGCAATCCTGCTTGGAAGCAAACATTCTAATTCTGAAATAATTCTGGATTATTTTAAAGACAGTGACCCAGCCTACTCTGTTAATCAGAGAAAGAAGCCCTGCTCTTGTGGCCATCAGAGCAAATATATTGAGATCTAGGTCTTTGTGTTAGAATTTTAATGAGAAGTGTAGGTAAAGACCCTTTTCTATCTGTGTGATTTTTGACCTCTATTTCAAACACAATTCTGGTACATGTTCTTCCTTCAAAAAACTATAGAATAGGGTAGAATAAAATAGAATGAAATAACATACAATTAAAATAATAGAATGAAATAAAATATTATAATTAAATCCTATCCATTCTTTAAGATCCAGCTTAAATGTCATCATTCCCCATCTCCACCCTTAGCCTTCACTCATACAAGGAATCCTAAGGTCAGTGATTCCTTATTCTTTCCCCCTTGCTATCATATTCTTTTATTATGGCATTTATCATATTATAAGTCTTCATAGGGAAGTCTTCTTTACTAAATTTTGGATTCCTCAAGCAACGTTTTATTTTCTCAATTTATCACAAAGCAAATACTCCAGAAATATTCAAGGGATTAGTCTAAAGACCATGTGATCTGTTACATTTGTATTTCTCAGACTAGACAAGATTTCTACTTTTCCCCAGTTACCAAGATCTAGATTTTGTGAATTAGGAAAAGAAAACTGTAAAATATGTGAGAATTTTGTTTTTACACTGGAATTCTAATCATTTGATTTTAATATTATTCTTCAGATAGAGAAGGCTTCACTGATTGTGAGTTGGCCTCCTTACTGGGGAAAAAAAAAATGTCCTTAAGAAATGCAGCATAAAGGTTATAGATAAGACTTGGGTAAGGTTTCCGTTTGGTTCTGACACCTATGGGACTTTGAGCAAGTTATTAATGTTCAGTTTCACATTTGTGCAATGATAAATGGTGTCTACTCAAGTGGTTGTTACAAATATTAAATAAGTTAATACACATAAACATCAATAGAGCTTGGTATACAATAACTGCTTAATAAATGTTGTTTGATAAGTTAAGACATGGTACCCTATCTTAGGCTAGGTTTGCCAAAAGCAGGCCCTGAAACAAGGATTTGTGCATAAGCAACTCTTTAAACAAATTCTCAAGGAAAAAATAGCATGGGAGTAGAAGAAGCTAGACAAGAAAAGAAGCCAAACAGAGGTCTGATTACAAGCTAGTCACATCAGCCCAATCCCCAGAATCTCAGAACTTGGCTCCACCCAAGATAAACGCATGGAGATTTCACATCCCTGCACTGTTAGGCATTCAGTAAGGACTAGCTTGGAGGATACACTCTACCTTATGGCTCTCTGCATAAATGGATAAAATGGCTTATGGAGTCTTAAGGTTGTTCTCAAAGAAGAGTTGTAGGTATGGGCCACTGGAAGCAAAGATATGTTTATATAGGGAGAAAAATTACACAGGTGCTGTAGAAGGAATAGGAGGGGATTTGAGCAGAAAAAGCACACCTCAAGATACAAAAAAAAAGGAAAAATATAACTACCCATAGTATCATGTAAAGATAGATAAACATAGGTTCAAACCTCATCTCTTCCCTTTTCTTGGCTGTACAAAATTTTAAAAAATAAAATAAAATAATAAAAACAGCAAAAAAAAAAAAAAGAAGAAAGAAAGAAAATGTGTGTGTATGCACATGTACACACACTGGAACACTATACGGCCACAACAAAGAAAAAGAATGAAGTCATATCATTTGCAGTAACATGGATGGGAACTGGAGGTCATTATACTAAAATGAAATAAACCAGGCACGGCAAGGCAAATATTACATGTTCTCACTCATATGTGGGACCTAAAAAGTTGACATCATGGAGGTAGAGTAGAATGATTGATCCCAGAAGTTAGAAAGGGTGTGTGTTGGGAGAAAGAATGAAGAAAAGTTGGTTAATTAATGGGTTTAAAAATACAACTAGATAGAAGGGACAGTTCTACTATTCAATAGTTCAGTAGGGTGGCTATAGTTAACAATAACTTATTGTCTATGTGTTATTTCAAAAGAACAAGAAGATTTGAAATGTTCTCAACACAAAGAAATGATAAATGTTTGAGGTGATCAATGTGCCAATTACCCTGATTTGATAGTTATACATTGTAGGTATGTATCAAAATATCACCTGTACCCCATAAATACATACAATTATTATGTAACAATAAAAAAACAAAACAAAACAACTTGGTGTATCTTTGAAAACATTAAGTTTGATATGTTTTTCTATTACACACTAAAATGAATACATTACAATTGACTTTTTTCAAAGCTCTTCTTCACCCTAGTAATAGGATGACCCAACCCCTCTGAATGACCCACAAGAGCCCTTTGCCTGAGTTGGATCTGCTTTAGACTCCCTCAGCACAGTGCTTTCTGATTTGTGACAAGCAAGCCTCTACCTGAGACTGTATTGATGGAGTCAGTGGCCCCTGCGGCTGGCGCAGCTGACCAGAATCTCTAAGAAGTAGACTAGTTATGAATGGAGATGGCTCTGAGGGCCGCAGAGTACCTGCCCACTTCCTTGTTTTCCAAGAATATTAGCAACTCAGCTAGGCAGATAGATGGAAAATAAGTCAGGGACACACATATCTCTCCAATTCTAAGGTTCTTATGATGCCAGGAGCAAGTAGAACGGGGCTGTTATAAATATTGACCTATTTTCACCAGACCGCATGTGCTCTTTGTGTGAAGGCAGTTTCCCGTAACTCCTTCCGCAAAGAAGAAGTCTCTCCTTTCCAATCTCATAACCAAGAGTTTCCTGGCTTTATTTAATTTCTTCAAAACAAACTAGCTACTATCAGGCATTGTGAGAGGCTGTCATTTCTGGTTAAAATAATAAGTATTCATCCATGCAGTAGGTCCACCAGTCAAAAATAATTTCCTGAGCACAAACTCCATGGGATGGGAGCATACCTGGAGCTTGAAGCCACCAAGCTAGAGTTGAGAGAGAAGTAGGAGGAAGGAAAGTCAACAAGTGAACCAGGCCAGGACTGCACAGGCCATATTTGTTAATACCTGGGCCTCATTTCACTTCAGGTAATTACAATTTCCTCATCCCATATCTTGCACAATGTATCACTGCTAATTCTAGGAATGTACAATTATCTTGCAATATTCCTGAGGGAATGGAAGGAGAATGTAATACGCTGTTTGAGAGGACAGAGTCTGGACACAGACGCTAAAGCTTCTTTCTTGGGCATGTTGCCAAGAATTCAACATTGCCTCCTCCTATCTGAACTCTTAAAGGCCTTTTCTGTTACTTCTATTTTCGTAAGTCATGGCTTCTTTTGCCTTGGAGTAAGATATTCTTAGTTCACCATCACAACTCCTAATCTCACTCCCCTTTTTTTCCTTTTTAAAATTGTTTTATTATTTTAATTTATTTATTTGTGGAGAAAGGGCCTCACTAAATTGCCCAGGCTGGTCTAAAACACCTAACCTCAAGTGAGAGTCCTTCCTCGGCCTCCCAAAGTGCTAAGATTACAGGCATGGTTGCCCCTTTCCTCGCTCTCTCTTTTTAACCTATTACACTATTTGCCTAACAAAGCAACACTGCCTTATGATGAAGTGATTAAATCCATGGGTTCTGGGGGAAAAATGCTGGGTTCAGACTCAGACTGCCATTTACTAGCTGTGTCATCTTGGCAAATTACTTAGCTCTGTGTGTGTCAGTTCCTCCATGCACAAAATTAAAATTACATACATACTTAACCTCTGAGAATCAAGTGAGAAAATCTGTGCCCTGGTAAGCACTGAATAAATGCTAATTACTAATATTATACATTCTGCCTCAAGAGTAACTAGTAAACTACCAGGTTTTTTATATACTTGTATAAAAACAAATTCTATCCCCTTCTTTACTGGGTAGGAATTTTTTCAGTTTAATAATTTGACTTTATCTTCCTAAATGTATTAAAGTCTTGAAAATCTTTGGTCTCAAATCCATCTTACCTAATTCGGTGTTGTTTATATTTAATGATTTCATATTCTCTCCCATTATTTATACCATTATAATTTAGGTAATAATTAAATTGCTTTGTAAAGCTGAAGAACAACATTAATATTACTGTGTCTCATCATCTTGTTATTAATCTTCACATTCTACTCTATAGAAAGTATAAAGTATATGTCTACATTTAGGAAATTAACTAAAATTAGAAAGTATAGAAAACGTGACTACTTTTGAAATTCTTGCAACCTGGTTTTTTGTACCCTCAATGAATCCCCAACAATAAAAAAAAAAAAAAAATAAGAATAAATGTGGTGTCTGCAATGAAATTAAAAAAAAAAAAAATGTGTGCTGTAACCCTCACTTGAACCCTCCGTTTAATCTGAAATTAAAAAAAGAAAAAGAAAATGCGTGCCAAGAGGAAGATGAGCCATATGTTTTATAAAACATCTATTTCCTCTGTTTCTTAATCCCTTTTACAGTAACTAACAATAAAATGATGGAGTTGAAGTTAAACATTTTCCCACATAGATTATGTTGACATTTGAATCAGCTGACACTGATAAATTTTAGGAGTATATATACATGGAGAGAAAAAAGATTAAAAACCTCTTGAGCAAACCGACATTTGGGGCAGGAACAACTAGAGAGGAACAATGAGGTTATTCAGAGATTTTATTTTTCTCTTAGTCCTGTGCCTGCTGAGTGAGTCAAATACTTCCTTCATTAAGCTGAACGACAATGGTTATGAAGACGTTATCATTGCTATAGACCCTGGTGTGCCAGAAGATGAAAAAATAATTGAACAAATAAAGGTAAGGAAGAAATGGGATGTCTTTTTTTCTAATTTATTTTTTATTAGTTTTAATTGACATTCAATCCAACATATTCATAAAGTACAAAGTACTATTTTAATGCATGTATACAATGTATAATAATCAAACCATGGTAATCAGTGTATCTATCACTACCATTTATCTTTGTGCTGGGAACATTACTATTCTGTTAACTGTTTTGAAATATACAATAAATTATTCTTAACTTGATTTCCCTACTGTTCTGCTAATTCCTTCTACCTAATGTATTTTTGTACCCAAATCAAATTCTCTTCCTCCTCACCTTACTCCTCTACCCTTCCTGGTCTCTGGTATTAGTCGTTCTACTTTATACTTTCACAAGATCAACTTATTTTAGTTCCCACATATGGGTGAGAATACCAGCTATTTATCTTTTTGCGGCTTATTTATCTTAACAAAATCTCCTCCAGGCTCATCCACGTTGCCACTAATGACAGGATTTCTTCTTTTCCTAAGGATGGGTAGTATTTTACTGTGTGTGTGTATGTACCCCATTTTCTTTATCCAGTCATCTGTTGTTGAACATTTAGGTTGATTCCAGATCTTGGCTATTGTGGATAGTGCTAAAAGTGCAGTTATCTCCTTGATACATTCATTTCCTTTCTTTTGGATATAATGTGTAGACCCTAGTGGATCATAGGATAGTTCTACTTTTGGTTTTTTGAGGAATCTCCATATTGTTTTTCTTCATAAAGGCTGCACTAATTTACATTTCCACCAACAGTGTACAAGAGTTCCCTTTTCGGCTCAGCACCTGTAGCTCAGCAGCTATGGTGCCAGCCACATACACTGGAGCTGGTGGGTTCGAATCCAGCCCGGGCCTGCCAAACAACAATGACAACTACAACCAAAAAATAGCTGGGTGTTGTAGTAGGTGCCTGTAGTCTCAGCTAGTTGGGAGGCTGAGGCAAGAGAATTGCTTAAGCCCAAGAGTTTGAGGTTGCTGTGAGCTGTGACACCACAGCTCTCTACGGAGAGTGACACAGTGAGACTGTCTCAAAAAAAAAGAAAAGAGTTCCCTTTCTCCACATCCTCACCAACATTTATTACTTTTTGTCCTTTTAATAACAGCCATTCTAACTGGGGTGAGATGCTATCTCACTGTGGTTTTAATGAGCATTTCCCTAATGATTAATGAAATTAAGTGTTTTCTCATATACATGGTGGTCATTTGTATCCCTTCCTTTTTAATCCTTAATAACATTAATTCTTTGTTGGATGAATAGTTTACAAGTATTTTCTGCCAAGAAATGGCACTTTTTTGTGTTTGAATTGTAGAGAAGAAAACAAAGTTAATAGTAATTAATTATTGTGAAACTTCTGAAAGCTCCAGAAAGTTAAAAAGCAGCATGGTGCAGGGAGGACAATACTGAAATTGGGGGGGAGGAGGGGGCAGAGGTTTTAGGTGGGGTTCTGCACTGCCTCACAGACAGATGAAAACAAGAAACTGGGGTTCCCTGATTCCTGGTTTCTTCAGCTGTAAATTAGCATCTATACTCATATGTGAGGGTTTTTTTGTTTTGGTGTGTGTGTGTGGTTTTTTGGGGACTCGTGCTTTTAAAGAATTATTTATTTACTTCTATGACTTGCTGGAAGAAAATACAGTGAATTCTTAAAAAGCCTCTGGCTTCATGGAGTATGTATTCATTGCAGAGATGTGGTTTAATAAAAATGAATAAATAAATCACAGATCATATGGTAGTAGTTAGCAGTGAAATAAACTGGATCAGGGAAGGGGCATATGGAGTGTCATGTGGGGCTGGGTTGGGGGAGAATGGGTGTCACTGTTTCATGTAAGGCAGTGAGCAAAGGGCCCCCGCCATGGCAGAAGAGCCCACTAAAAACCTGGGGGGTGGGAACAGTAGGGAGGTGAGAGCATGTTTGATGTGCCCCGGGAAACAACTGTGAATGAGCAGGAGGAAGGGGAGGGAGCCGAAGCCACAGAGGCTGCAGGACGCAGACCACTGGAGAGACCAGCTCTGCCTAACGAGGTTCCTGAGCAGAGGAAGGGTGTGCTTGTGTGTGCTGGGATCACTCTGACTGCAGGGTTTAGGAAACTGTAAGGATTTCTGTGTGTCACTCATCCTGAGGAGGGTCCCAAGCAGAGGAAGGGTATGCTCGTGTGTGTGCTGGGATCACTCTGACTGCAGGGGTTAGGAAACTATAAGGATTTCTGTCTTTCACTCATCCTGAGGAGGGTCCCAAGAAGAGAAAGGGTGTGCTGGTGTGTGGGCTGGCATCACTCTGACTGCAGGGTTTAGGAAACTGTAAGGATTTCTGCATTGTCACTCACCTGTATGGCCGCTGTAATAGCTTAGAAGTGTAGAAGGTAGGCGTTAGGTGGCTAGGAACAGGGAGGTTGTGATAAGAGTTCATTAAAGTAATGGGAGTCTTTTTTGTTGTTGTTGTTGGAGACAGAGTTTCACTTTGTCTCCCTCAGTAAAATGCTGTGGTGTTGTAGCTCACAGCAACCTCCAACTCTTGGGCTCAAGCTATCTTCTTGCCTCAGCCTCCTGAGTA
Source organism: Loris lydekkerianus (assembly GCA_963574355.1). Classification (NCBI taxonomy): domain Eukaryota; kingdom Metazoa; phylum Chordata; class Mammalia; order Primates; family Lorisidae; genus Loris; species Loris lydekkerianus. Next base: position 16,752 of record CAUYPK010044280.1, read on the forward strand.
GTTAGGACCACAGGCACCCACCACAATGCCCAGCTATTTTTGGAGACTGGGTCTCACTCTTGCTCCCGTCGGTCTTGAACCTGTGAGGTCAGGCAATCCACCCACTTTGTCCTCCCAGAGTGCTAGGATTACAGGGGTGAGCCACCACGCCTGGCAAAGTAACAGGATTCTGATCGTATTTTGAGGGTATCAGAGACAAAATTTTCTGATGGTTTAGATGTGTGGGGTGGTGGGAAAGATGGAAAGGAAATATAAAAGGCAAGGAAAGTATCCAGGCACAGTGACTCATACCTGTAATCCCAGCAACTCTGGAGGCTGAGGTGAGAGGATCACTTGAAGCCAAGAGTTCAAGACCAACCTGGATAACATAGTGAGACACCCCCTACCCCACCAAAAAAATTTTTTTTAGTTATCCAAGAGTTGTGGTACAGGTCTATAAGCCCAGCCACTCAGGAGGCTGAGGCAGGAGGATCACTTCAGCCTCTGAGGATTGTTGAGACTGCTGAGAGCTATGATCACACCACTACATTCTAACTTGGGTGGCAGAGTGAGACCCCAAGTCAAAAGAACAAAAAAAGAGTTAAGTAAGACTTTATGAACTTCTCTTGAACACTTGGAAGGATGGGATTATCTTCAATTGAGAAGGGAAAGACTAAGTGGAGGAAATCTGGCAGTTGGGAAGTCAGGAGTTAGTTGGGGGCATTTTGAATGTGCGGTGCTTCTGAAGCATCCAAGTAGACAGGGGCAAGAATCCAAATACAGGATGAAAGTTTGTGTGGAGATAAACCCTGGAATCATCAGTGTGTGGATGGTATTTAAACCCCTGAGTTCACTAGGTAAGAGCAGATGGAAAAGTGAGAGCCTCCAGAGCTGAAGGAAGGGAAGGACTCTGATTTCTAATGTTTCCTCCGACTATTGTAGTCCATGTAATGTGGAGATTGCTGTTGCAGCCACATAAATTGTTCTTCCTTTCCTGACATCAACAGCTACTAATTCCTCATTTTTAATCTCTCTACTACTGGGTCCTGAAGCTCCCTGTTCTAACCTTCAGCCTGGTGTTGTTACCTGACAGAAGCTGATGGGCACAACCCGGGGGGATCAGGTGACTCTGGCTTCTACTTGTCCTCATCCTCTACTGAGTTGCATCATAGAGAAGCTTGTGTTTTGGTGCCTTTTGAATTCTTCTTTTTAATATATGTTTGAAGAGCAGTTAATTCAGCTGATTCTGAATGATAGATTCTTAGTGTTCAGTGTCAAATTAGTCTTTACTCAGAAATAAGTATCTGAAAGAATTATTCATAGAGCAAATAATTTTAACAAGGCATTCTATTGATAACTAAAGTAAAAACTCAGTTGTTTGCAGACATCCCTGGCTTAAATAATATTACCCATCATTCTCCCAGCCTTCTCCAAAGTCTCTGCATTTATATCATTAGGAAACTTTGTAAAATACTAACATCCACATTACATAGATGAAAAATGAGTTCAGAAAAGTTAAATGACGTTTCCAAGGTCACATTAAGTAGCACAATCAGAGTGAAAAAACAATACACAAGTATTAAAGACTAGATAGACACAGATGTGGGTTTGAGTTCTGGCTTCAATAAAAATGACAAAAGAAAATCACTCTTGTGTGAAAAACTGGAAAACCAATTCATGGTCTTAATCCTACTCTTAGGAATACTATTTGCCCATAAGATTTATGCTCATAATTACCGCCTCATAATTCAGGACCTGACATGTTAAGTTTTCAGCCTTTCATTGTCTTTGTAGTCACTTTTCTTCTTGGTTTGAGAGTACTTACTTTTGAAAACATTGATTTCTTCATCTTCTTTGATCCAACTAGAAATTCTATATTAGGGGAATTATTATAGAAATTCTGAGAAGGAATTTAGAAGGACTATGATAGAAATTCTGCTCGGAAGCCCTGTGGGGAACATAATTGATCACCCTATAAATAGTCCAAGGGATGATAGTCATCTAATGGGGGTCTCTGAACTCTCTCCATGATCTGAGAACAGGCCACTGTCCAAGGCAGTAACTCAGGCCATGGCAATTCCAAAGTAAATGGAATCCCTTGGAGTTACACAACTGTACACAGCAAGCCTACTTCTTCAATTCAACTCAGCTTGAACTCCCAAACACACTTTTGTCTCATATTCATAGAGAGGCATCACTTCCAGCAAAAGGTGACAACCTGTTGAGATCTAAATGTCCCTAAACAAGGCTGGGCTCAGTGGCTCACATCTGTAATCCCAGCACTCTAGGAGACGGAGGTGAGTGGGTTGCCTGAGATTGGGAGTTCGAGACAAGCCTGAGTAAGAGCAAGACATCATCTCTAAAAATAGCAGGGTGTTGTCATGGGTCCCTGTAGTCCCAGGTACTAGGGAGGCTGAAGCAAGAGGATCCCTTGAGCCCAAGAGTTTGAGGTTGTTGTGAGCTATGATGCCACAGCACTCTACCCAGGGTGATAAAGTTTGACTCTGTCTCAAAAAATAAATAAGTGTGTGTGTGTGTGTTTATATCCCTAAAAAAAAAAAAAAAAAAAAAAAAAAAAGAGGAGAGGCATCCTTAGGGAACAAGAGAGAATTCGTTCTTCATTCACCTGCTTTGGGTCAGTGCTTATGTAACCTGCCCTCTACATTGGGAGCTCTCCTCAACCTTGTGCCTAATCTCCATCTGGGCTTTCAGTCCTCTAAATTCTGGCCTTCTGGCTGATCCTCTAGCTCTGAACCCAATCAGTTTGCTGATCACATGCAGTACATTGGATTCCCTTAAAGAGAACGAGGAAAAGATCCCTATAATTCCCAAAGAGCAGTTATACTGTGGCCTTGTTAGATCAGGAAGCACCATGGAGGAGCCCACCTTAAAGAAAACAAAACTGTAGAATGGGACACTTACAGCAAGATGAAGAGAGTGGTATCATCATCCAGCACCCAACATTTCTCAGTATTTAGTGGGCCTGATCATATGGAATAGATTACCACAAGCGCCTTCCACCCATCTGCTTACACCACAGGATAAAAGCTCTAGGGAGAGACTATTTCTCTAAATGTCATTGTACCTGGGCTCATAATTCTAAATACAGGGTCATGTTATTTTCAGCTTGGGAGCAAAGTAACAACTCTGTGACCAAAATTTTTCTTGGATTTTTTTCATCACTCTACTCCTGTGCCCCCGACCCAGCTGCCTCTCCTGTAGTTGGAGAGGGAAATGAAAAACTTCTTGTATGACCCATTCAATGGACTGTCCTCCTCAGCTTGCATCAACTAAGGGTGCTCTCTACCAAGATTTCTTATAAACAGTAACAATATCAAAGTTTTCGGACTGCCTATGTGTAGAGTACTTTACAGTTGATTCCATCTTCATGCCAACCATACAGACAGGTAGTGATAATCCACCAAAAAGATGAGAAAACTGAGATCATGACATACATCAACCGGTATCTGTCTTCCAGAAAGTGCTAACACCATTTTTGGTCTTGAGTAAGTGACTCCAAAGTCCATGTACACATTCATATTAATCAATTCCTCTCAAGGTCAAGCACAAGTACTTGCCTTTTGAGGTAGGATTACAGAAGACTCAGATGCCTCTCAGTGTGCAGGACTAACAGGTGGCACAATTGGAAGAGTAAGGCAGACACTCTGCTCACCTGTCAGTTGCTTTTCCTATCCACTCTTAGGCTAGGAAATCTCTATTATGAACACTTGCTCTCTTAGGCCACTCTCACTTGCCATACTTATGTATTTTTTTTCCCTTCAATAATAGGACATGGTGACTACAGCTTCTACCTACCTGTTTGAGGCTACAGGAAAAAGATTTTTTTTCAAAAATGTATCTATATTAATTCCTGAGACCTGGAAGGAAAATCCCCAATACAACAGGCCAAAACATGAAAACTACAAACATGTAAGTGTCGAAATCTTCTTCTTCAAAAAAAATTAGATTTTCTGATGCTCCCCAGATTTGCCACAAATTGACAGCCTAACTGAATAGTGTCATCCTATTTTTGATATTTTAATGATCTTTTTTTAAACATTCTCAGGCTGATGTTATAGTTGCCCCACCCACCCTTCCAGGGAGAGATGAACCATACACCAAGCAGTTCACAGAATGTGAAGAGAAAGGAGAATACATTCATTTCACCCCCGACTTTATACTCGGAAAAAAACAAAATGAATATGGATCATCAGGTAGGAATTGTGCTTAAAACATAATTCTGCAATGGTTGCAGCTTTAAACAAGGGTTAAGTGTGCAAGCCTTGGACCCAGAGTTCCTAGAATCAATTCCTGGCTCCCCTACTTAATAGCTTTATGTGACCCTAAACAAACAACCTGTACTCTCTGTGCTTATTTCCTCTCAAACAGTGAATAGAGGAGTTTCTAGCTTATGTCAATAGAATTTTTGTTCAACATTAAACTAGATAACCCAAGTAAACATACTCAGTACAGTGTCTACAGATATTTGAACAAAGAGCAGCAATAAAAAGTTTTGCTTAAGCTATACCTTTTAGATTTTTATTTCCAATTCTTCATAGCTGGATATCAATAAATCACATGCAAACTTCATGGACTCAGATATACACAAGGTTGGACAATTAAGTTCACCAACTCACCTTAGAAAAAGTGCTACATACCTTTTTGTTGAATATCACTACAGTCGTCAGATAGCCAAGAGGAGTACTTTGAAGGTGACCATAGTGATACTCAGCAATGAGATATAAGCCCATTTTCTAGGATAAGTTCACAAACTTAATTCCCTGACCTTGTAGTAAGCTGGAAGGAGCCACGATGCCAGTTAACTGGTCAACAGAAAACACCCATGTTAGTAGCTGTTGGTTGCTAATATTATTAATCAACCAATTTGACTGAAACAGATGAAATTGTCTATAATTAATCATTTGGACCTATAAAAATGGCAATTTCACCTAGTTTAAACTATATGTTAAGATAATTTATTCAAACAAACTAAAGCACATTATTTTACAGATAAAAATGTAAATAATTGTTAAAGGAGGGCTTTTGGAAAAATAAGAATAAGAAGAATCTTCAAAATCCATACAATTTTGTCATGATAATGATAACAACAACAGTAATAATAAGTACTTAGATCATTCAGACCACCAAGCAGAAATTCAGCATGGCTGGAGGCTGCCACAGAACATATTAAAAGTACACACACACAAACACTCAGAACCTGCTGTTAGAAATCAGAACACTGCTACTTTGAAATCAGACGATGTAGATGCAAATGGCATTCTAAGTCAAAGGAGCTGTGTTAAAAGTGGGCACGTGAGACAGGGCAGCCTGAGAAGACAGAAAGTCTGGAAGTGCACTTCTCCTAGAAGACAGCCAGGAGTACGGAGTTTTAAATTTTCTTAAAATTCACCTCATTTCCTGTGGCAATAGCTAATATGAGGGCTTATTTCTTGCACACAAAACGTTCTACTCTAATCTGGTTCCATTTGCCTACAAAAACTTAATCCAGTGTTTTCAAAGTTTAATGTGCAGAAGAATAACTTAGGGGTCTTGAACATGCAGATTCTGGCTCAGTAGGTAGAGGACGGGCTGGAGACTCTGCATTCCTTGCAAGTTCTCAGTAATGGGGTACTGTTGACCCACATTCGTGTTGATGGTGCTGCTCCAGGACCACATTCTAAGCAGCAAGGACTTAAAGAAATATGACTTCTTCATAATACTGCTATTTTCTTCCTATTTTCAGATATCCCATGAGACAATTTGAGCTAAGAAACACATACTGTAGCAGAACAGACTTTATTTCCAATCTCTCCTCCACTTCTGGAGTTTTTCCTAATATTGCTAACAACAAAAATTCCACTTGTTCATTTTTTTCTGCATCTCAAGCTGCGGATAGATTTACCTTTATTCCTACATTTACCCTGAAATTCTTATAAAAAAAATTCTTTATTCTAACTCCCTCTTTCAAAATTTATGCAAGTCAAGGACTATATCTTACATGTCTTTAAATTTCTTAATACATAGTATTGTATTAATACAATTAATAGCAACTGTTTCATATAATTAATGTTTGTACATGGTACGTCTTAAGTACCATAAATGAATCACTTCATTTCTACATCCATAAAATAATTATTTATGGTCCATGACAGTATTTTTCGATCTTTTTCTTATTATCAACCCCATAAGGAGCACTTTTAAACCTTTTTTTTTTCCTAATTGTATCTCCACAGTACTTTATTATAATTTTTTAGCACAGGGTCTTGCTTTTTCACGCAGATTGAAGTACAATGGCACAATCATAGCTCACTGTAACCTCTAACTCCTATGCTAAAGGAAACTAATCCTCCTGCCTCAGCCTCCTAAGTAGCTAGGACTATAGTGCTGGCTAATTTTCTTTTATTATTATTTTTTGTAGAGATAGGGTCTCGCTATATTACCCAGGCTGCTCTCAAACTCCTGGCCTCAAGTAATCATCCCACCTCAGCCTCCCAAAGTGCTGGGCTTATAGGCATGAGCCAGGACACCTGGCCACCCGTGGTATTTTAGTACAACACATATGCCATATGTCTTCTTATGTTGGTTGAGATATGTAGTTCCAGAAGGCACTGTGATAAGATCATGACCTTTTGTCCCCCCCAAGAATCAAAACACAAATCATAGTCCACTCTGCCATAGCATGTAATCTATGTTTTGTTGATTGACCCTGTTGTGGAATAAAAAGATAATGTATTATATAGCATAATTCAAGGCAATAAGTTTTTTCATAAACAAAAAAATAAACAAAATCCTAAATCTAAATACATTTTGTAATTGAAAAAAAAATTCTTAAAATATTTGAGATACAAAATTTTTATGGACATAAAGGTATTTGCATTATGTATGTATTTGAAATGTTTTCCCACAGGTAGATTATTTGTCCACGAGTGGGCTCATCTCCGATGGGGAGTGTTTGATGAGTACAATGAAGATCGGCCTTTCTACAGCTCTACGTCAAAAAAAATTGAAGCAACAAGGCATGGATGTTTAAATTTTCTTCAAAGAGTCTAGGCTTTTAACTGTTCTTATTTTCTAACCATAGCTGTTAGAACCCACCTGCACTGAAGCTGGGTACTATGTAAATAGAACTAATCTGTGCTAGGAGCAGGTTAGAGTTACTCATGGTATTCAAGAATGAATGAAGTGGTAGGTAATGCTAAATGTGGAGTAAGAAACAAGGCAGCTTCAAGGATCCAAATGCCAACTTCTTTTTTCAAATGCCAACTTCTTGGAGATTTATAAAGATCACTTTAAAATACCAGTCCAATGTCACTACTACACAAGGTATAGTCAATATACCTTGAAATCAAGAGGGAGAGATTATTGGAAGAACCAGCTCAAATTGAGTGCCATCAGCCTCATCAGTGACAGAGGTCCTGCTGGGGCTGGAGACTCATCACTAAGGTGCAAACTGAAAAGTGCTGGATTTCTTTTTTTTTTTTCCTTTGAAAAAAAATTTTTTTTTATTAAATCATAGCTGTGTACATTAATGCAATCATGGGGTACAATGTGCTGGTTTTATATACAATTTGAAACGTTTTCATCAAACTGGTTAACATAGCCTTCATGGCATTTTCCTAGTTATTGTGTTAATTTTTTTTTTTTTTATTAAGTCATAGCTGTGTACATTGATATGATCATGGGGCATCATACACTAGTTTCACAGACCGGTTGACATGTTTATATCATACTGGTTAACATAGCTTTCCTGGCAATTTCACAGTTATTGTGTTAAGACATTTACATTCCACATTTACTAAGTTTCACAAATACCATTGTAAGATGCACCACAAGTGTAATTCTCACCAAGTGCTGGATTTCAACCAAGACCCTTCCTCTGCACAATTGTACCAATTTTTAGGGACATATTTTAAAGAGTATTACATTTATTGTGTTTATGTCACATTCCCCCTAAATGTCTAATATCAGCTGCAGAATATCCATCGTGATTCTTCATATAAATACTGTCATTGTGTCCACCTACTATGGGGGCAATAGAAGCATAGACATGTTTGGGAAAGCCTCTAAATGACTGGAAAAAAAAAAAAAAAAAAAAAAAAACTTCATTGTTTCCCAAATTTGAACCAAAAGCCTACTGAAAAGATGAGATATATTCACATCCTAGCATATTCATTGTAATCACTGCCACCTATGAGCAATTCCATGCAATAAAAACTTAAGTCTAAAATACTCCATCATTCTTTAGTCTGCGCTCCTGGGCAGCACCTCATCTTTGCTTCCAATCACATTTCCGTTTGAATAAAAATTCTCCTTGAGTAATCAAAACACTTGTAGCTATGTCATGCCCTATTCTATTGTGAATATCATCTTTGAAAAGCAATCTACAAAACACTTCAAGCTAAAGTGTTACCCAGAGTAAACGGTTTCTCAAGTTCCTTCGTCCAGGTGCCTACAGCACATTTACCACCACAGACCAGCAGGGCAGATGTCTGTGCAAGAGACCAGCAGCTGTAATCCCCACAGAGAACTCAATCCATGGTGTTTATCTGGGGGTCCCACTTAAAATTTCCCTCTAGAATTTCTTTAAAAATAGATGATTACTTTGACTCTGACCCTTAAATTTTCTTGGCAGAATAGGAAGTGCGTGATACTCACAGAAGAATAAATACCTTGATATAAAGTGAATAAAACCACTTGCGATTATTTTAAAGTGTTAATGATTAAGTTACCTCAAAGGTTAACTGTACTATGTTTTCAGGTGTTCCACAGGCATCTCTGGTAAAAATAGAGTTTATAGTTGTCAAGGAGGCAGCTGTTACACTAGACCATGCAGAATTGATTCTACAACAAAACTGTATGGGAAAGATTGCCAGTTCTTCCCAGATAAAGTTCAAACAGAAAAGGCATCAATCATGTTTATGCAAAGCATTGATTCTGTAAGTACACCAATTATTGCTTTCAGAATTCATAATCAAAATATATCATGTTTTCAAAACATCTGTCCAGGTGACCTGAGGATGAAATAAACTGACATATGGTACTTTGAACATTGGCTAATATGTAAAACACTAAACTGGTAGTGTTGCCATTGTTATTATGACAATAAATCTACCTTACCTCAATATTGATTCTCAGTGAATCATATTTCATTTAATAAACAATACATTTGTAGAACATATTTAAAATGATTTAGATTTGTGGTTAGATTTTTAAATGCATGGTAAGTTAAAATTATTTTTTCATTTTATTCATCTTCCAGGTCTCTGAATTCTGTAATGAAGAAAACCATAACCGAGAAGCTCCAAGCCTACAGAACCTGAAGTGCAATTACAGAAGTACCTGGGAGGTGATCAGCAATTCCGAGGATTTTAAGAACACCACACCTATGGTGGCACCACCCCCTCCACCTGCCTTCTCATTACTGAGGATCAGTCAAAGATTTATGTGCTTAGTTCTTGATAAGTCTGGGAGCATGTCAGTAAGTTCATTTTTTATAGCTATAAAGACAGAGGGGTGACTGAAAGCCTAAGAACACCATGAACACTATCCAGACCTAGGCTGTTCTAAATTGCATAGTGGCATAAAGTACCATCACTATATATGATAATGACACCAAGATATTGCAGCAAAATATTGTAGTAAAAAACAAATGTCAATATAATTTAAAAGGCCTAACTCAGGGTCTTGAGTTTTTTTCCAGAGAATGGGATGGTTTACTTAGAATAGGTTTGAGGCCCTTTAGTAAAAGTGTATTTAGAATGTCATAACTAAAGATTGAAATACAAAAAACGGTTTCTAACCATGTCCCTTTTATTTGCTGAAAATGTTTAAGAGATATGAGGATAGAATGGATTGGCAAGGTGCTGAACTTTGTTCCAGATCAAGGAACAGGATTAACTTACTTGCAATCCCTGTACAGATGACCTCTTTATGCTCAATGGCACAAACCAAAAGCATCACCACGAAGAAGATATGGCTCAATATAGCCATTCATTCCTTCTAGTATCATTTGGTGAATGGGAGATACTATTGTGACTACAAATTCACATTCATGTGCTCGAAGAGTTCACAGTTAAATAGGAAAACTTCCCCCTTTCCCATCATCTGATTAAATTACATCTTCAATTTAAGATATGCACCCACTTCCTCCAGGATATCAACTGGGCTTCTAAGCTGGCCAAGACCTTTCCACTGATTCCCAGCAAGGCCCGTGCACACCTCTGTCAGTGTGCATGATATCAGTATTAATACAACACAGTTCTCTCCCCCTACGCTAGGAGATGCTTAAGGATGTGGATCCTTTAGGTCTTACATATCTTTGTATCCCCATTGCCTAGAACAGAGTTCATCAGGTAGCAGTGGATCAATCAATAAATAATTTTTGAAAGGAAAAGACTACAAACAAGTGGATGCGATGTGATAAAAGACAAGAGGGATGGCACATTTGAGGCAGAACAAAGGATACTGAAAAACAGGAATAACGTCTTCAGCGAACAGTGGAGGAGTGGTTATTAAGAAGGGTAGAGAATGATACAGCTGAATGAAATGGGCCTGATAATACAGGATTCCAGAGAGGGCAACACCAGCACAGACAGGTGGTCCAGGAAGTGTCACTGGGAAGAGATGAGATGTTTGAATGAGAGATAAAAGGATCCTCCCCTAGACACTGTGCAGGTGGATCCAAGTTTCAAGGAAAGCAAAGTGGTGGAGAGAGCCCTAGAAGATGTAGATGTGGGAGCTATTTCTCATTCTAACTTGATTCGGGGAGTTCAGAAGGAAATTTGGGCATAAGTTAGGGGTAGGTATTAATAAGAACAGAAGAAGACAAAGAAGAGGCTTAATTCCTGGACAGTCACCTAGAAAAGATGAATGTGAGTCCTGATAAGTTACCAAAGAGCCACTTCCAATTAACCGATTACTGGTTGGGAGAGAGACGGGGTGAAGAGAGGTCAGGAGCAGAAAAGGAAAGGGGTGGAAGGTAGGGCCTGGGCTTCTCAGAATTTACATGATGCTTGGGTGAGTTTTATCTTTTGGGAAGTCTAGTTCCCAGTGGATAGGGTGGTTCTAGTCTCTGGTTGGAATCCACAGTAGTCTAGTTTGATCTGTAAGGTGTGGATGACAGGCTTCCAGGAATAAGTAGAGAGTCCCTAAGGTGTGAATCATTACCTCCAATTCCAGCTCATTCCTGTCCCCCCCCCCCACTCCCACCCCTAATTTGGGCTCCTAGCAGCCAAGAATCAGTTCTAGTTAAAAGCCTGTGCTCTTTACTGTACTTTATGTATCCCAATACACGTAACAATGCTTTTCAATTTTATCAATTGAAAAATGATCATTGCTTTAACAACACCAATTACTATTCATAGAACATTCTTACCAATAAATTTTTTTCACTCATTTTATGTGATCTGCTATTATCTTCTAGTAGAAAATCACTGGTTTTTCTTTTCATCTTTTGTTATTCAGAATTATGACCGACTCAATCGGATGAACCAAGCAGCAAAATATTTCCTGCTACAGATTGTTGAAAATGGATCCTGGGTGGGGATGGTTCACTTTGATAGTAGTGCCACTATTAAAAGTGAGCTAATCCAAATCACAAATAGCAGCCAAAGACACAAGCTCCTGGAGAATTTACCTACAAATGCTAACGGAGGAACTTCCATCTGCTCTGGGATTAAAATTGCATTTCAGGTAAAAAATCATACGGCAAATATATTGTATTCCTTTTTTGTTTACAAGACATTTTCATGTTGTGTGGTGTTGCACACACTTGCTGGCCTAATTTTAACATAATTAATCCTACGAGCACAAATCTAAGCACTTAGGAAAAACTTCACTTGACGATTATTTAATGGATCAGTGGATCGATGACTACAAAAGCACCATTAGTTTGCAAGCCCAGTCAGGGACTTTTCTGCCTTGCTATCATGTAGAGTCAGTGCTGACTAAACATAAGTCAAATAAGTTTGATTGGATACATCACCAACAACAAAAGCCACCAACTTTGGGAGCAATGCAGCAAGTTATGGGGCATGATTCCATTTCAGACCCTTTCTTATTTGAGTTTCTACAGCATTAGGGCAAACTGATGTTTCTCTATTAAAGCAGATGTAGCAGGTACCGTGAGTCATAGTTAGGGTAAGCCACATGAGTCAGAGTGTGAACTTAGACCTCAAAGTACTAGATGTGCTACTTACTAGTTATATAATCTTAGTTTCAGTCTCTTTGGACTATCAGTGCCTTATCTATAAAGTACAGGAAATAGGAATGCCTACCTCATGAGAATTAAGTGAAATGATTCATTCACGTACTTAGAAAATATTAACTATATTACATAGTAAGTATATAATTCATAACAGCTGTTTTGAATCACGCATATAAACAGATATGATAAATCTTATTTTTATCTGAATGGTCTTCCTGAGTTCATATTTAATATCAGTTATGTCATTTTCCTGCTGAGGAACCTTCACTGTCTCTTCACAGTCTATAAAATTAAATCTGAATTCCTCAGTCTGATGTTATTCAAAAATCTCCCCCCACTCACTGCCAAATAAAATTGCCTTCACCTTCCACTGTCTTCCCTGCCTTATTTCTCAGTTCTCTCTTCCTGATGCTCTATCTTCCAACCAATTTACTGCCCACATTGTTCTCCAAGCCCACTGTACACTTACAGCCTCCATCCCAGTACATGCAATTCCTCTGCCTAAAAGGCTTCCTTTTCTCCCATCTTTGCATGTTAAAATTCTACTAATCCTTCAAAATCCTTTCTCTTTCTGTAGCCTTCCTTCTACTCTCAACCCTATTGAATTTCTCTCCTTTATGAATTACGTGACTTATTAGTGTAAGTTTATAAAGGCCTGCATTCAAATCACAATTGTGACCCAAGCACAAAACTTAACCTTTCTAATCCTCCATTATCTCATCAGTAAAATGGGATAATGAAAGCTAACATATACATATAGGGTTGCTCGTGTTTAAATTTATTCAACGTATATTTATTGAGTGCCTGTTATGTGCCAAAAAAACTTTGTCACTCTTATGGTGCATCCTAAATAGTGGAGAATAGAAAACAAATGGATAAATAAAGCAACAATTGCAGATTGTGAAGAAATTGAACAGGGTGATATGATAGAGTAACCAAGAAAGGAGGGGAATTACTCTGGGTAGAAAGGCCAGTAAGGCCTTCTCTAACAGGTGACATTTTTGCTAAGATCTAAAGGATAAGACAGAGCCACTAGTTCAGGCAAAAAGAAGAGTGCAAAATTCCCTGGGAAAGAAATGGATTATTCTAAGAAATGACAAACACTAGTGGCACTGGAATTTGGCAAAGGAGGATATATAAAATGTGGTTGGAGAGATAGACAATGAATAGCTATTTTAAAGCTTAAAAATATATAAGGTATTTTGTTTCAAGCATAACAGAAAGCTGCTTAAGGATTTAAAGCATCAGAGTATGATAGTCAATTTATATTTTAGAAAGATGACTTCAGCTGCCCTGTGTAAAATAAATTGTAGGGACAGGCATGGTGGCTCACGCCTATAATTACAGTACACTGAGGTGGGAGAAATGCTTGAGGCCAGAAGTTCAAGACCAGCATGAGCAAAGCAGGACCCCATTTCTACTAAAAATAGAAGATTTAGCCAGGCATGGTGGTGCACACCTGTAGTCCCATCTACTCGGGAGGCTGTGGCAGGTGCATCACTTGAGCCCAAGAGTTTGAGGTTGCTCTGAGGTAGGCTGAGACCATGGCACTCTAACCAAGGTGACAGAACAAGATTTCTGCCTTAAAATAATAAGTAAATAAATAAATAAATAGTAGGGAGTAAGAGAGATAATAGACTATTTGGAAGCTTGGACTTGGATTAAATAATTTCATGTATAAAATACAGTTAATACATTGCAAATATTCATAAACCATAATATCTCTCATATATTGCAATATATATTCTTTGCCTCAAAACATGCAAAAATTATGTATAATGGGAATGGTCAGTTTGATCTGTGATACCACCTTTGTTAGATATTTCTACATTACAAATCTACATACACGTCCACTCTGTGCCCAAGAAACCTTCTGATAATCTAGCATTTTTTGTTTCTTGGCTTGTACTCAGTTTCTCAAAATGGTGCTTCAAGAAGCCACAATAAATAAATATTTTAAAAATTTTAGGGGTGGTGTCTGTGGCTCAAAGGAGTAGGGCACCAGCCCCATAAACTGGAGGGGGTGGGTTCAAACCCAGCCCTGGCCAAAACTGCAAAAAATAAATAAATAAATAAATAAATAAATATTTTAAAAAGAAGCTACTCCCAGTTAAAGTTGTCAAGGAAAATGAAATATAGTTGCTATCCTGGCATAAGTTCTCTTTACCCTCTCCTGTATTCAGAACTTTGAGTTTCAAACTGGCTTTCAAGGAAAAGGATTCAAGCTGTAAACTGAATTCAATAAATTCAATTCATGTATTCTTTGAGCACTACCAATATGGTGCTAATTACTATTAAAAGAAAACCAGAAGTTACATCGTGAGATCTCTAACCTCAACATGCTTAGAACGTACCATATCTTTTATTTACAAGCATATTGAGGGTTCCCTAGTTTGTAATCAATGATACTTTTTTATGATGTAGATTCTATATGCTTAACAGACTTTATACATTAAAGTCTTACCAAAGGATAGTCCAGTCATGAAAAATGAAAACTATTTCATGCCACATACCACAGTTATATTTCTGGTGTCTGGTTGACCTGAGTTTCCCAGTTTGAGATGTCACAGTCTTTCGGTCTAGGGAAGGATTTTCCAAAGTGTAGTCCTGCCTAACTTTATTTGGTTAACATATTCCCTGCAGTAAGGAGTCAAAAAGTAATTCATGTTTAACTCCCCCCAGGGACTGTTGGTTGAAAATTTTATGATTTTAAAATAGGGCCTATTTCTCCTATTCTGCACACTTTTATTTATTTTTCCACAATCTTTTTCTAATTTCCCATCACTCTATTGGCTCTAGAAACACCTGATGGTAACTGTGCTCTGAATTGTGTTTGCAGGTGATTGGAAAGCTCTACCCCCAAATAGATGGATCTGAAATAGTGCTGCTGACAGATGGGGAGGACAGCACTACAAGCAGTTGTATTGAAGAAGTGAAACAAAGTGGGGCCATCATTCATTTTATTGCTTTGGGGGAGTCTGCTGATCCAGCAGTGATAGAGATGAGCAATATAACAGGTAAAACAGAACCTCTACATTCCAATCATTTGATAGCAATACATAAACATAGAGGTCAACAACTCAGCTACTTCCCTTGAGCCCCGGCTCAGCAGGGGATATGCCAGGACAGGGGACCAGAGTCAAACCAGATCCTATCCTGTTCTCATGGCACTCAGTCAAGTTGGCTGGAGAGACCAATAAAACTGCTAATAAAATAACATAACTAGATAACATTCCTTCACAACAGGAGGAATATAGATGAATAAAATTCTACGTGAGCAGAGGAAACCATTAACTTTTCCAGGATTGGATAGAGGCAGGAAAAAAAAGCTTAAGAAAGTAGGTGACTTCAGAGTTGGGCCTCCAACAAGGTGTCAAATTTCTCTGGAAAGATAAAAGAGACCAGATAAAAGAAAAAGATGACCAGATTATGAGCAAAAAAAAAAAAAAAAAAGTCATGTTGGGATGACAATGCAAGGTACATGGAGAAAATGGTAGAAAATCTGTGAGACTAGCAGGGGTCCTCAAACTGCAGTCTGCGGGCCACATGAGGCAGTGTGATTGTATTTGTTCCCGTTTCGTTTTTTTACTTCAAAATAAGATATGTGCAGTATGCATAGGAATTTGTTCATAGTTCTTTTTTTAAACTATAGTCTGGCCCTCCAACGGTCTGAGGGACAGTGAACTGGCCCCCTGTTTAAAAAGTTTGAGGACCCCTGGTAGAGCATGGGTTGTGGGGTAATTGTATGTGATTAACATAAACTCAGGCTGAAAAGATCTGAATTAACAACCAAGTTTCTAGATAAGCATCAAATGTGGTAGCTATTTTTTAGACACACAGACATGTGATGAAAAATGTATTATATGTTTCTAATACCTCTTTAAACATAGTAGAGAATAGAATACATAATTTAATTTATAACATGAGTATGAATCATTGATACTCACGGCACAAACTCCCATTATTTCCAATTGCTTTCCTGGCCATTGTAAAATTTATTTTGTCCCAAGTAGCCCTTTAAAAGTAATAGTTTCTATTGCTTTCTGTTTTCCCATCCACTTGTTGCCAGTTACTGTTAGGATACCTAAACAAAGCAGCTCTTTCATCTTTCTGATTTTTATCTACTCTGGCTGGAAAATCTGAAGGGTAACTTTGTTACAATCATATCTTAATTAAAAGCAAATAATTCCCGTACGGGTTTAGATAAAGTCTGTGAGCGTTAATACACGGAATTGTTCACTTCTTCTTTCATAATCTATGGTTAGTGGAAATATTTCAGGTAGCTAAGGTTTTGATACTGTGGTATTTGGGTACATTTTACTTACTTGTTATGACGTTTTTAAATAAGCATTTCAGAGTTAATCTTTACACCTATGTGATTTTGGTCTTTTTTAATAATACATACTGAAACTATGATTTGTTTGCATTATTACATTATTAATCAAAAATGTAACAAGTACTTATTTTCTAGAAAATAACCTAGTTAATGTATTTACATTTTAGGAGGAAGTCATTACTATGCATCAGATATAGCCCAGAACAATGGCCTCATTGACGCTTTTGGGGCCCTTACTTCAGGAAATGCAGATTCCTCCCAGAAGTCAATTCAGGTCAGAGTTCCCACAGAGATTTCATGTTTGCATTTACCATAACGAAGAAGAATTTGGTAGTTCTAATTTTGATATCTATATTTTTCTCAAAGTAAATTATTTATTAAAATCAAAACTTCAATCTAAAATATAAATTACTCATTAGATGCAATCAAATTAACTGGTATAAAAACAGTGAAATAAATGGTGAAATGGCAGACATACTGTTCCTTTTCCTATTCCCATATGGTTTGGTTAAGGGATAACATCAAAAACTTATATTGTTGAATTTTCCACCCAAAATAGCCTTTGTCTAAAACAAAGTACTCATTTTTCAGTGAATATATTAAAAAATTCTTATGTTTCCAAGCTTTCTTCACCCTTCACTTCCATGAAGTAGATTTGAACTAGACGAATGAACTCAAGAACCTGGTTTGTAAGTGGAAGGAATGTATCTTAGAAATAAATTAAGCAGAGAAAGATGAAAGGATTAATCACATATATCTACAAACCTAGGGCTTCTCCTGCTTCTTCAGCCACTATTTTCCTCAGCTTTATATTTTGTTCACCTCTCTTCTAAACTCAAATCTTTTTCTCTTCTGTATCTTGAAGGCACATCACCATTTTTGGTTATTCAAAAGCTTTCAGCAAACTTTGATTCTTCTTAGTCCTTCATGTCCCACATACAACATCAACACAGCTTGTAACCTTCAAAATATGTTTTACAAAAATCTATTTCTCTCCTTTCTATTCCCACAAGTCTATGTCTTATCACTTTACGCCAAGATTTCTGTCCTCTTTTCCAGTTAATCAAGTCACTGCCTACCTTAAAACATTTCATAATCACCTAAAATAACCCCCATTTTCCTCTATCTCTTAACAATGAAGAGAACAGAAGTTAAAGGAAGTGGGTGCTTAGAACATGTCTAGATTGGCTGCAAATAGGTTAAAAACTGGTGTGAGCTCCAGCCTGGCAGTGTGTCCAGAATAAACTGAAGGAGAACAAAGAGTCATTGCTGAGATTCTCAATAGACTGAGAGAACAATGGTTCTACAGTCTGAAATTGACAAGAGCAAGAACTGATTTTTAGGATATAATTTCATATTGTTTATTTTAAATGGCTAATGAGAATACCAAATGAAATATTCCAGAGACACTTAAAAGTGTAAGAGCAGAATATGGGAAATCAACTAAAACAGGATATTTGCATGAAAAAGATGCTCAACATTTGGAGAATGGACTTTTTTAAAGAGGTGAAAGGGGCAAGAAGAAAGTTTTGTTCCCCTCACTTGAAATGCTTAGGATAGGTTCTTAAATAGTGAAATAGCAAAAAGAAAGCAAATTTTTGCAAGATTAATCTGGATTCATATACATGACATGTAGCTCTTGAGACAAACAGTGGGTAGTTAAAAGCATGTTACATAATCCGAGTTGCTGGGAAGTTGGGCTTGGTTAGTGGCAGCTGGAATGCAAAGGAAAGGCTGCATCCCACGCTTTATTTAGCTATTTCCCCCCAGGACTACAGTGCAGCCAAAGCCTTCTTATTTTCTTAGACTGTCCTGATGGGGAGTCTAAAAGACTCATTTACTTTTAAATTTAACTCAATACAATACTTTGCCACTCAAAGACATGTTCCCTTAACAGGAACTGATATTTTTGTCATGGCCATGACATTTAAGTGGTAGAATTCACCCCCTTCTATCAGCACTGGACTGAAGCTGCTTTTGGTTTAGAATTGGGTTGTAGTAGAAGTGGGATTTCCTACTATTTCTGAAATTACACCAGGAGAAAGCACTTAGGTCAGAGGAGAAAGCTGGATCTCTTGGCCCTTTATGTCAAGTGAAATAAGAGTCACAGAAAGGCAAAAGCTACATGATCTCACTTCTTTGTTGAAATCTAAGAAAACTGAATTCATCAAATCAGAGAATGGAATGGTCATTACCAGCAACTGAGGAGGTGGAGAAGTTAGGGAGATATTGGTCAAAAAATAAAAAATTTCAGATACATAGGAGAGATAAGTTCAAGAGATCTATTAAATAACATGGTGACTGTAGTTAATAACAATCTATGTAGTCTTGAAAGTCAGTAAGAGAATGGGTTTTAAGTGTTCTCACCACAAAAAAAATGATACGTGAGATAGCCACTTAGACATTCCACAATACGTAAATATTTCAAAACAACGTTGCAGTGTACATGATACATACAATTTTTGTCACTTTAAAAAATAATTAGGCAAAAATGTTTGGCTCTCTGAAATAAGAACGATCAACAAAGACTTGGAAAACTTTCTTTAAAGCTCCTCTCAAAGTCCTACCTTTCTATTCCCTCACTTCTAAGGATTCCCACCCCCTAACATCAATTTGCCCTCTCATGAACATTCTTATGCCTTTCATCCTATATGAAAAATTATTTTAAAATTCCACGTCAGGAAAATATACTGTTTGCCAAGACAACTGGGAAAATATAACAGGGTCATATCCCCATAAAATCCATGTTCCTGCTCTCAGCCTTTTACCAGACTCTGTCCTTTCCTCTGACCCCTACACTCCCACACTTTCTGACAACTGTCAAATGCTTTCAGAGAGTCTCAGCTTTCAGAGAGATAACAAGCTGGTACACAAGCTCGTTCTCACACCAGAATTTAATACCTATTTTAAAAAGAATAAAGTTACTTCTTCCTGCAGACATTAATTTTAAAATCTGTTTATATTTAAAAAGCTTGAAAGTAAGGGATTACAGCTGAGCAGTGACCCCTGGATGAATGACACCGTGATAATTGACAGCACAGTGGGCAAGGACACCTTCTTCCTTATCACATGGGACAAACTGCCTCCCAGTATTTCTCTCTGGGATCCCAGTGGATCAATAATAAAAAACTTCACCACAGACCCAGTTTCCAAAATGGCCTACCTCAGGATTGAAGAAACTGCAAAGGTAAGCAAACAGCTCTTACTCTTCTCCTCAAATGTTTTTAAAAGCTGAACATAAATTGTTTAATGTCATAAATGTGAGTACTAACGTTGCATCGATTTCAAAATTAACATAAAATAGTATGTTCTTTCTATGCCTGTGCGATCCTGAAAATTATGATGGCAGAAAATAGGAATAAAGAACTTATGTATCAGGAAGGAGAAAAGAAGGCAGTCTAAGAAGAATTTTTAAAAGGAAACTTGGGAAGAGCGTGTGCCACTTGGTGGGTAGAGAGCTCAGAGTCCTTCCTTATTACTCCTGTCCAGATCAATGAGTCTGAGGACTGTGAGACCAAAGAACGAAGCCAAAACTTCGTTGCCTTGCAAAACAAGGCAAACTTTCAAAACTAATTCTTTCCAATTGATATATCACAAAATATAGGCATCACACATGACGCTAGTTGGGGTGCCCTGTCTGAACCACTTTAATTCTCGTAATCCCTTTACCCTTAAAGCCCTTAAAAACTTGTTTATTCTATTCTACACTTATATAATTTATTTTAGAATTGGAAAAAACTCTAAATTTTTAATGGAATTTCTAATAGAAAGGCAGAAATTAGCTTGAGCCTGAATACTTATTATATTTCCCTTGAATCTTTTAGGTGGGCATTTGGACTTACAGTCTTCAAGCAAAAGCAAACCCAGAAACATTAACTATTACAGTAACTTCTCGGGCAGCAAATTCTTCTGTGCCTCCAATCACAGTGAGTGCTAAAATGAACAAGGAGACCAACAGCTTTCCCAGCCCAATGATTGTTTACGCAGAAGTTCTACAAGGATATGTACCTATCCTTGGAGCCAATGTGACAGCTTTC
Organism: Loris lydekkerianus; assembly: GCA_963574355.1. Taxonomy (NCBI): domain Eukaryota; kingdom Metazoa; phylum Chordata; class Mammalia; order Primates; family Lorisidae; genus Loris; species Loris lydekkerianus. The sequence goes on from CAUYPK010044280.1 coordinate 37,309, forward strand.
ATTGAATCACAGAGTGGAAACACAGAAGTTCTGGAACTCTTGGATAATGGTGCAGGTAATTCATAGGTTTTGATGAATAAACCTATTTTTCCTAACTCAGGATATGTTATGAGTCCCTGTTACAGTATGCATAAGACAGGCACCAGAAGAATTGATGCAGATTAAGGAGGAACAGCGGGACCAGTAGGAAATTCTATCCTGGTAAAATCTACAAAGTCAGTAGATGATCTAATACAAGGGATGGGGGTAGAGGAATGAGGGAGCAGGGAGAGAGGAGGAAAGAGGGGCATGAGGGGTCACCTTTATGGCTCACCTCTTGGGGGCAGGACACAAGTATAAGAAGGACTTTATCTAACAAATGCAATCAATGTAACCTAATTCTTTGTGCCCTTAATGAATCCCAAATAATAATTTTAAAAAAAAACTGTGAAGTCCTTAGTAAGTGTCCTACACATGGTAAGCACAAAATAAATGTTAACTACTATCATCATTATTATTTGTCATCTAGACTAACACTGGTCAATATCTGTTACCAGTCAGGAAGGTCTCATTCAGGAGGCTAAAGACAGCAACAAGGACTCAGGGCAAGTGTTTCTTAGGGACATATCAGCAAGAAAGAAAGGGTGAGGCATAGGCAGACCGATGTGATTAAATGGTAGAACGTGGGCCCCTGGCAGGAAAAGAGAGAGAAGCAGGTGAAATTCTCACAAGCTGGAACAAAGTTAAATATAATCCCAAGTATAAATATAGTCCAGCAGCAGCTAGAACTTCTACGAAATAAGAGTTATAAGGGGGTCCACGATACCAGGTCTCACTGGCAGGAATCAAGACACAGGGTTGGCCATACTCTATCTCCCTGACCTATATGGATAAGTGGTGCTTGAAGATGTTTTCCCCAGAGTCTGGATTATTCTGGGAAATGAACTCTCAGTTAAGAGGTTAATGCACAAGGAAGTAACCATATGATAATCATCTTAATTAGCAAAGTTTTGTATCAGTATCTTTTGCAATGTAATTTATTCAATCATTTTATAATCATATCTTCAATTAGGGTAGGCACTAAGAAAAACTGAGAAGGGGAAATTGTTCTTTCATGCACCTCAATGCTTTCTGCAGAAATGACAATATTTCCACAACTATCCCATGCCTCTTTTTTCTCTTTCTGCAAAACCATATAGACATTAAATCCTACCTGTACCTTGTTTCATTTCTCAACATTTTACTAGATGACTATTTAGCTAATTGGTGAAATTAGCTTATTTGGGATGATCTAGAAAGGAACTGTGATTAATAATGATATAGAGCAGGCGTTCTCAAACTTTAGTGTGCAAAGGAATCATCTGGAGAGCTTGTTAGAACACAGAATGCTGGGATCCTTCTCTAGAAAGTCTGGGAAATTTGTATTTCTAAAAAATCTCCAAATTTTGAGACGGACACAGATGCAGCTGCTTCAAGGAACCTCACTTTAATATCCTCTGCCTTAGAATATTAAACCCCATGGGAAATGTGGTTGCAATTTAACAGGTGACTCCAATGTCAATGATATCAAGAATTATAATACAGGGTGGTGGCCATAGCTAAGTGGGTAGGGTGCCAGCTACATACAAGAAGGCTGGTGGGTTCAAACCCAACCCAGTCCTGCTAAACAACAATGGCAACAACAACAACAACAAAAAGTAGCTGGGCATTGTGGTGGGCACCTGTAGTCCCAGCTACTTGGGACGCGGAGGCAAGAGAATCACTTAAGCCCTAGAGTTTGAGGTTGCTGTGAGTTGTAATGCCACAGCACTCTACCCAAGGCAATAGCTTGAGACTCTATCTCAAAAAACAAACAAACAAACGAACAAAAAAAAAACAGAATTACAATACAATATTCCTGAGATTCCTCAAATGTTCATTCTAAGATTATATGGGATTTTCCACTGTCAGACCAAGTAGTTAATGGATCAGAAGAGGAAGAGCTGAGCAGTTTAAAAAAAAAAAGTTGTTTATAAGGCAAAATAAGTAATTTTGCTTGCCTGTAGTAAGAATTAAATTCTATACAAAGATACTTTTTCCTTAGGAGGAACCATTTTGGCTTAAACAGAGGGATGACATAATTAACGTATTTAGAAAAGGTGAGCTGAAAGCAAACAATCTGGTGGACAACTGATAAGAAGAGCACTACATCTCATACTCTGTATACATTGTAAGGGAGAGAAAGCTAAGGTATTTAGGTACATGTCAATGTGTGTTATATAGATATAACATAATAAAATAACTCAAGGGTATTAATTTTACAATATATTGTTTCAGCAGATCATAATGGAAATAGTCTCCAAAGAGTCAGTCTCAAAATACTGAGCCCACTCTAGAGGCTATCCTTATGGACACCAATGCTTGTCTTAGAAAATGCATACATTTATCCATTTCTTTACAATAATAATTTACTATTTCATTTCTATAATAAGGTGCTGATGCCTTCAAGAATGATGGAGTCTATTCCAGATATTTTACAAAATATACAGAAAATGGTAGATATAGCTTAAAAATACGAGCTCATGGAGGAAACTCAGCCATGCGAAGCTTTCAGCATCCACATAACAGAGCTGCATATGTACCAGGCTGGGTAGTGGATGGTAAGTCACTCATGATATCTGAGACCCAGTCAGTTTAAGTAATGTTTGCATTTGATATAATTAAGGTTTCAAACACCTTACAATTCAAAGTATAGTCTTCCTCACTTCTAGAATGAAGTTCTCAGTCATACTAGGGTTTGCCTCTAAATTCATGTAAGCTTTAGTAAAATGTCTAGCACCTCATAAGCTTTCCAGAAAGGTCAGTTATTATTATGTTATTTGGAACATCTTAGCTATGTCAACAATAATATGACCAAGTTTCAGCTCAGGATGAAGGAAACAAGCCAATATGTTCTAAGTAAACACACGTCCAAGACAGTGGCAGAATATATACTTCAGATTATATGTGCTGTTAAGAGTAAACATTTATTTGAGATGTTTTGTTAAATAAAAAGAAAAAATGTATAGAATAAGATGGCAAGGATTAAAAATGCATTCTTTGTGAGCTTTCCTCTAGAATCTTATCATATGACTTTTAGGGGCTTTCTTTTAGCAATTGGAACACAATTAGAAGAATTATGCCTTAGCACTTGCAGCAGGGAGGAAGGCACCCAACACAGATGGTTGGAAAGAAACTGGCAGTGATTTCCCCAGGTATATTCCTAGCCTGGAGATAATTTAAGAGGTAAAGCAATTCCTTCTTGAAAAGGCATATATTGAACTACATAATGTGATCTCCATTCAATGCTGTTTTAATTCCAAAGCAATTTGTTACCTGATTCTATCCTGCAATATCCTGGTAAGGATAGTAAAGGAAGAATTCTTCCACCAGGTCAATGCTTATGATTGTGTCACTAAATTTAGTAAAAATGTGACTGTATATATGGAAAAAAAGGAAAAGACAAGTGGGATGGGGAAGAGGATCCACTGAGTTCTGAAAAATGCTAGCCTGGTTCTGCCCATTATAAATTGTTAATGCTAGCTCAGCACCTGTACCTCAGTGGCTTGGGCACCAGCACGTGCACTGGAGCTGGCGGGTTCAACTGACCCAGGCCTGCCAAACAACAATGACAAATACAATTAAAACATAGCCGGGCGTTGTGGTGGGCACCTGTAGTCCCACCTACTTGGGAGGCTGAGGCAAGAGACTCATGTAAGCCCAAGAGTTTGAGGTTGCTGTGAGCTGTGACACCAGGGCACGCTTCCAAGGGCGACATAGTGAGACTTTGTCTTAAATAAATAAATGGATAAATTGTTAATGCAGGGGAAATTGTAGCAAACCCACCAAGACCAGAAAATGATGACGAAACTCAGACAACCTTGGAGAATTTCAGCAGAATAGCATCTGGAGGTGCATTTGTGGTGTCACAAGTTCCGAGTTCTCCTTTGCCTGACGTGTACCCACCAAGTCAAATCACAGACCTTGATGCTGCACCCGATGGGGATGAGATCACTCTAATGTGGACAGCACCAGGAGATGATTTTGATGTTGGAAAAGGTAGGACGAAGTATCATGCTATCTTTATTTAAAGGAAAGATGATTATTGAGAAGGGCAAGTATGTAAGGATGGGTGAGGGGAGAATAGTTTTTAATTGAAAAGTCAGCAAAGTATTAATTTTATAATCTGATAATTTTACATCAATCAAACATGACACATTTTACCCTGTTCCTGTATATCATACAAAGAAGGGAGCATTTGGCAAAGCTTCAAAGTCAGGATTCAGCTTATACTGGAAAATGAGTAAGGCTTCTGATTCCAGTGTATGTATTGTATAGCTACACATTTTTGAGAATAAATAAAAAGGAATTAATATGCTATGCTCCAGTTTCTAAACTGCATGTAACTTTTTTTTAGTTCAACATTACATCATAAGAATAAGCGGAAATATCCTTGATCTAAGAGACAATTTTGATGACACTCTTCAAGTGAACACTAGCAGTCTGTTACCAAATGAGGCCAACACCAAGGAAACCTTTGTATTTAAACCAGGAAATATCTCAGAAGAAAATGCAACTCACATATTTATTGCCATTAAAAGTGTAGATAAAAGCAATTTGACATCAAAAATATCCAACATTGCACAAGTAGCATTGTTCATCCCTGAAGCAGATCCTACTCCCGATGAAAATCATCCTGATTCTGCTCATGGGTCTGGAGTTGATATTGCTATACTGTTGTTGTCAGTGGTTGTGACTGTTGTATTATTTGAAGTACCACCATTTGTATCTTAAATAAGGAAAAATCTTCAAGTAGGTCTAGAATAGGTTTTTAAAAAAACAAAAATCTAGGGGAGGGGAAATGAGGGAAGAAAGAGAAGGGAAGAGGGAGGGGGACTGGTGTGCTCCCATTTATGGGGCACAACATAAGGGTATGTGGCACACCTCTTGGGTGCAGGACACAACTACAAGAGGGACTTTACCTCTACAATGCAAACACTGTAAACTAGTTATTTGTACCCTCATATGAACCTGACATTAAAAAAAAATAATAATAAGTAAAAGATATGTCTGAATTTTAAAATTCATTCTGTGTAATCAAAAACTCATAAAAATAGCTTTAAGAAGTCCGGAAAAGGCCAGGCCTGGTGGCTCATGCCCATAATCCTAACACTCTGAGAGGCTGAGGCAGGTGGAATGCCTGAGCTCAGAAGTTTGAGACCAGCCTGAACCGAAGCAAAACTCCAACCTTAAAAATAGCAGGCATTGCAGCAGGCGCCTGAAGTCCCAGCTACTTGAGAGGCTGAGACTAGAGAATCACTTAAGCCCAAGAGTTGTGACACCACAGCTCTCTACCAAGGGTGACATAGTGAGATTCTGTCTCAAAAAAAAAAAAAAAAAGTCTAGAAAGGATGCTTTGATTAAATATTAACATCTATGGATATTAATGGATGAAAAACTGTAAGTCAATATTAAAGTTTAAATTTTTTATTTATTGTTTTATTTGTCATTAATAGTGATGAATAAAGATTCTTTTTCATATTGATCTCTGGTTGTATGCTATTTGACACAAAAGTTTTCTGAATTAATATTTCAAATTTCATTAAGAAATTAAAATTATCCTTTTGGGTAGTCAAAATATAAATAAAAGGAAGCAAATAAATAATACTTGCGAAACATGGATTTAGTCTTGGTACTACTAAGTATAAATTGATGATACTGCATTTACCCAAAGCCTCCAACTGTACACTACAATTGCTAACATTAGGTTCACTGTAATTCATGGACATGGAGAATAATAGCAAAATAATCAATTACACCTGTCAAACCATAATTTTTCCTGATTTCAGTTCTAAAAAGAAATAAACATATATCTATCTTTTTTTATTTAAAAAGCCATACCTACCTGTGTATTTTTTCTTTTAACGTATGAAAGAATTACTGAAGCTACTATCTATTGCCTTTGTTTTCAGATAAAAAAAAGAAAACTATATTTTTAAATAAAAATATTTTAATTCATCTCTCAGAGTTACAGCCTAGGAGTCACAACCATACTGATGAATAAGATCAACTAAAGAGAAAATGTCAGTTGAAAAGAGCAAGATCTCAAGGTAGACCATTGCCAGGTCAGCCAGAGGCCCTAATGATGTAAACAAAGTGAACAGAGCATGTAACTATAACCTAAGATGGTTAGAAAAGATTTCCCCTCATGGGAGGAAGTAGACTTTGAGTCCAAGTTCATAAATATATGGTTTCCTTGTTCTTCCAACTGATTGTTTTCTTATTTTCCACGGGGAGTTTTATTGCCATAATTCAGTGAGTTGAGAAACCAAAGAATAACTGGACAATACCACTCCCTCATTTGCATTCTTATATTGTAGGAATTATTTGCTGATTTGGAAGTAAACCAAATGAAAGCCATGTAAGCTGAGTCAAGGGGTCACTTTTAACCATCTTCAAACATACACTTTTTGACATGGTGTTATTAATTTGGTGTGATTAGCAATATTGACAAAAGGGGCCTGGAGCTTATATTGGACGTGGTAAAGGAGCAAGGGAAGAGAAAGTAAGTGGGAAAATACTGATTAGTGGGAAGTTTTTACTTACTCTCATACCATTCAGAGGAAAATGAACTGTGTGCCAGGGCATTTGGGGATTATGCTGTTCAGGCAGAGTCTGTTGCATTGTTAGCTCCTCCTGTGGGCTGGCACCTGTTCAGCCAAGGCTAATGGCTGGGGACAAACAGATTAACATGGAGCAGGAAAGGGGTAGGTGTGGAACACATGGCCTTTTACTGAGCAGAGAATGAAGGCCTGAAATTCTGTATTGGTGTAAGAAATATTACATAGCAGTCAGACCTTCTCTAAGTGCTTCCCACCTATTTACTGCATAACTCTGGAGGCAAAGCCCACTGCCCTGATTGTTTCCCTCTCTGATACTCCAGCTCAATAACTAGTCTCAGATGGGTCCCAGTGATGGGCTCTCCCCTCCCAGGTCAGGCCCTGATTTAGTTCTATTCCCAGGCCTGCATCAAGTATGAATTGGTAAGAATCAGAAAAGCAACTGTAGTCAGGACAGACTACATAATTGATGTTAACAGTGCAAAACAAAAATGAGAGGCACTTGTTTAAAAATTAATAGAAACTTCAAGACAGCAATAGCAAAGCATTAAATCATGTTCAGCATCCATCTGAGCACAGAGCTCAGAGCAACTGAGTAGACCCCATGCCCACAAAGACAGCCCCAGCCAGAATCCAGGATAAACTATATAGCGGGAGCACCAGTAGTATAGAGGCTCTTGTGGGGTTGTTCATTACAGTCACCTGGAACCATAACTAGCTGATCTAGTTAATCATGAAAGTAAGTACCAGGTTTGAGAAGGAAAGTTTAGCCCCATCATCTCTGTAAGCAATCTAGCAACAAAAAATAAATCTAAGCTGTCCCGGGAAGAAAGAGAGGCAGCCCTATGTAGAAGAGGACAACCTCTGTACAAACTACAAAGACTTGAATATCTGCAGAGTTCCTGAATGGAAGAAAGCCTCCACCAGCTGTCCAGTCGATACTGCCCATGGATATGGACAGTCTACATTGTCACAAGCCAAACACCTGTCCCCAGGGGTCTTCTAAGTGTAGTCCTGAGAGGTGGTATACATTCGCAGACTCAGCCAGGAGTAAGAGAACCTATCTTTCCCACTGAGGAGTCCAGTGTCAAAGGCCAGACAGCCACAGAAGAGCTCATGTAAATGGGAGGACTGAGACCATGGTGCCTGATGAACCAGCATTAAATAGGACTAAGAAGAGCACAGCTCTAAGTAATACTGAAGTAATCCAGGCCTATGGCAGCCAAGTGAAGAAGCATGGTAGCTGGTCTCCAAAATGTTCTTTGAAGATCCATAACTCTCATTATTTTTATTTCATGCCATGGTAGGAGGAGTGGGTACAAACTCAGCTTCCAGGACCACGCTATTTGATCACTTATTCAAAGGAGATATATTTTTCTAATTTACAAGTGGTTTTTCCAATTCACACAAGACATGTACTAGCAACACAGGTCTATTTCCAATCAGTATTTTCTTCCAGTTAAATAAAAATGCTTTATTTATTAAATATTCTGAAACACTGAAATGCATTCATTTTTATGGTCATGTTCCTTCATAATATCCTATCTTCCTTTTTGTTCTTCATCCCCCTAAATTATTTTGATGGGTTTGTCTCTAAAATGAAGACTATTTCATCTTTTGTAATGCTACTTACTTCCTATCATCCCAATATCAAGGCCAATCCAGATTTTCTCTTTTTCCCTTACACGTGAAATGTGCATAAAAAAAACTCAGAGATTTCATCAGTATGTTTTCAAGATAACATGAAATTTAAATTCTAAGCAAGTATTTCAAAACTATTGCATTTTTTGGAAAATGGAGTATCACCATTGGTTCTTAAAGGCGGGACTCAATTTCAGAATCACATTTCTATAATGAACATTATTCATACTAGTTAATATAGCTCGTTTCTACAATATTGATTACAGATAAGCAGTTTTCTATTTTTCTCAGGGTTAAATATTACTGCAGCAGACTTAATTCTTTTTTTTTTTTTATTGTTAAATCATAGCTGTGTACATTAGTGCAATCGCCTGTACCCATTCTAAGATGCACCATTGATGTGGCCCCACCTATTACCCTCCCTCCACCAAAACCTCCCCCCTTGCTTCCCCTTCCTTGGCCCTTTCCCCATAGTCTTGTGCTATAGTTGGGTTATAGCCTTCATGTGAAAGCTATAATTTAGCTTCATAGTACGGCTGAGTACATTGGATACTTTTTCTTTCCTTCCTGAGATACTATGCTAAGAAGAATATGTTCCAGCTCCATCCATGTAAACATGAAAGAGGTAAAGTCTCCATCTTTCTTTAAGGCTGCATAATATTCCATGGTATACATGTACCACAATTTGCTAGTCCATTCGTGGGTCGATGGGCACTTGGCTTCTTCCATGACTTAGCAATTATGAATTGGGCTGCAATAAACATTCTGGTACACATGTCTTTGTTATATTGTGACTTTTGGTCTTCTGGGTATAAACCTAGTAAAGGAATTATACGATCAAATGACAGGTCTATTTTTAGGTCTCTAAGTATTCTCCAAACATCCTTCCAGAAGGGACGTATTAGTGTGCATTCCCACCAGCAGTGTAGAAGTGTGCCCTTTCCTCCACATCCATGCCAACATCTCTGGTTTTGTTATGTGGGCTACTCTTGCTAGGGTTAGGTGATATCTAAAAGTAGTTTTGATTTGCATTTCTCTGATGATTAAGGATGATGAGCTTTTTTTCATGTGTTTGTAGATCGTGCGTCTGTCTTCTTTAGAGAAGTTTCTCTTCAAGTCCCTTGTCCAAACTGATATGGGATCACGTGTTCTTTTCTTGCTAATACGTTTGAGTTCTCTGTGGATTCTGGTTATTAGACCTTTATTGGAGATTTTTAATCTACTCCTTAACCCAGTTATCATTCAGCAAAAGGTTGTTTAGTTTCCATGACTTTATGTGGGTATGAAGATTTTTGTTGGTGTCAAGTTCAACTCTAATCTGTGATGGTCAGAGAAGATACAAGGAATACTTTCTATTCTTTTGAATTTGTTAATGTTAGATTTGTGCCCTAACATATGATTAATTTTGGTGGACTATCCATGGGCTGATGAAAAGAACGTGTACTCAGTTTCATTGGTATGAAATGTTCTGTATATGTTCGTTAAGTCCATTTGTTTTATGGTCGTGTTCATTATTTCTTTATTTAGTTTCTGCTTGGGGGATCTGTCCATTTCTGTCAGAGGAGTGTTGAAATCTCTAACAATTGTGGAGCTGGAGGCTATCATATTGTTCAGAAAATTTAGGGTTTGTTTTATGTATCTAGGAACATTTAGTTCGGGTGCATAGAGATTAACCATTTAAATCTTTTGATGGTATATTTTTGACCAGTATTTAGTGTCCAATGTTGTCTTTCTTTATTTTTGTTGTTTTAAGTTCAATTGTATCTGCAAATAAGATTGCAATCCCTGCTTTTTTTTTCTAATTTGCATTTGCCTAGAGTATTCTTTTCTGTCCCTTCACTGTGAGTCTTGTTTTATCCTTTGAGGTTAGATGTGTTTCTGCTGGAGACCTGCTGGAGACAGTAGATTCAGTACTTTCAGGACCATCCTATTCTCCTTTAGGAGTCCCAACAATACAGGTGTTTGATCTTTTGGAATTATCTCATAACTCTCTGTGAGAATATTCTATTTTTGTTCCCTTTTTTTCGGCCTCTTTGAATGATTGGGTTACTACAAAAGTCTTGTCTTTGATTTCTGACATTCTTTCTTCTCCATGTTCTACTCTATTACTAAGGCTCTCTACTGTGTTTTGAAGCTCCTTGAATGCCTCTTTCAATTGCTTAAGCTCTGGTATCTTTCCTAATTATTTCCAGATCTATGGTGAATTTGCCTTTAATTTTCTAAATTTCTTTTTTAAATGTATTTTATTATTTCATTTTATGTATTTTTTTTAAGTCATTTGTACATAGATCATAAATACATTTATGCCATTATGGGATTCAATGTGTTGATTGTTTCTACATATTGGAGTGCTTACATCCTATCCTACTAATCAACATAGCCTTAACCCCATTTATCCAATTACAGCATTAAGACATTTGTGTTCTACACCTGATAGATTCATCTTGTACTTCCAATATGCTCCACAGTAGTGGTCCACCCCCTCCATTACCCTCTCTCCTCTTCCCATCTTCATCCTAAGCTATAGTTTTGTTTCATTTTTCATATGCAAGTGTGAGTGATTATAAATTAGTTTCACAGTAGTACTGAGTACATTGGATTTTTTTTCCATTCCTGAGATACTTTACTAAGAAGAGTATTTTCCAGCTCTATGCATGTAAACATAAAAGAAGTAAAGTCTCATATATTTTTTAATGCTGCATAGTATTCAATCATATATATATATATATATATATATATATACCACAATTTGTTAATCTATTTATGAGTTGATGGGCACTTGGGCTTCTTTTATGACTTGGCTATTATGAATTGAGCTGCAATGAACAATCTGGTGCAAAAATCCTTATTGCCAAGTGATTTTTGGTCCTTTAGATATACACCTAGAAAGGAATTGCAGGATCAAAGGGCAGATCTACATTTAGGTCCCTGAGTGCTCTCCAAACTTCTTTCCAAAAGAAACGTATTAGCTTGCATTCCCACCAGCAGTGCAGAAATTTTCCCTTTTCTCCACATCCACACCAACATCTGTAGTTTTGGGATTTTGTGATGTGGCTACCTTACTGGAGTTAGATGGTATCTCAGACTGGTTTTGGTTTGCATTTCTCTAATGATTAAAGATGATGAGCATTTTTTCTCATGTGTCTATAGGTCATGTGCCTGTCCTCTTCAGAGAAGCTTCTGTTCAAGTCTCTTGCCCACAATGAAATGGGACCACTTGTTTTTTTCTTAGTAGTAAGTTTGAGTTCTCTGTGGATTCTGGTTATTAGACTTTTGTCAGAAATATAACTTGCAAAAATCCTCTCTGATTCTGAGGGCTGTCTATTTGCTTTACTTAGTGTGATCTTGGCAGTGCAGAAGCTTTTTAATTTGATCAGATCCCAGTAATGTATTTTTGATATTGCTTCAATTGCCCAAGTTGTCCTCCAATTTCATTAATTTCTTCAGACACATTTTGAACTACTTTTTGAATTTCTATTCCATCTTCTCCTCAATTCCATTCATTTTATTTGTCATCCATAATCTGAATTCTGTTTCTGACATTTCAACAATTTCTCTGTGGATGGTGTTTTCTGCTGAATCTCCCTTGTAATCTCTTTAGGGGAGTTGATCTGCTCTGATTTTTCATGTTGCCAGGATTCTTCTGCTAGTTCTTCCTCATATATATTTTCAGCTCATTTTTTATATTAATTATATGTTTTTAGCTGAAACGTTAAATATTCCCTAAATAGTTATTGAGAATCAATCTAATTAGAGACCCTAAGGCAGCACCCCAGAGACCTATTTGGCAATTAAAACTGTCAAGGTGAGATCATATCTAGAGGCCCCAGGAAATGGAGCTTGCTACCCCTTTGTCAAAGGGCTGGTGCATGTGCTTATGACCCTTCCCCCACAGCCTAATAACATTCCCTTTTGGGGATACAGTATGAGAGTCTCTAAGGCCTGGCCTTGCTTTCTCCAGGTTGGATGGGGTACTGCTGGGAGCCGGACTACTGGGTGAGGGTCCTAGGCTGGGGAAGTCTCCCAGAAAGTGAAAACTGATTATGTCATGGTGTAAGCCCATCCTCCACGTTGTTTAAAGGGGCCACTGTATTTCACTGGTGTCTCTGATGTAAAAGATTCAAACTACTGTGGCCCGTGACAGTGATGGCTGGAGGAGGTAAATCTGCTGACATTACCAACCCCCACTTCTACAAACAAATTCAAATTAGCTACAAACCTGTGGCCCTCTTCCAATGGAGGTTGGAGGAGGGGAATCAACAGCAGTTCCATCCATTCCCACACTGGTAGCACAAATTTGTGCAAACAAGTTTAGAGAAGCTTCACTCTTTGCCCTAGAGTCCTAGATGTGGCTGGATACAATGCAGATGTCACTCACAGCTGGCGAATGGGGTCTGTTTCCTGGACTTTCCCAGAATGGATAGCTTGAGGCTTTTCCTCTCTCTCTCTCCAAGTTGGCAGGAGAAGAGCGGGGGTCACTGGACACAGACCCTGGGCCAGGCCTATCCAGAGTAGGGGAAAGGTCCCCCCCAGCAGAAGGGAGAGGCAGGAGAGACCATGCCACACAAAGTTAGTGAAGCTTGGGGCTGATCTCACTCAGCTCAGCAGCTCATACAATGCAGACATCTCTCAGAGATCTCATCAAACACAGTGACCTTCTCTGAAGTGTGGAATGGGCAGTCCATCACACCACCAGGGTTGGGGGTGAGGATTGAATGTTATCTTAAAAGTATGGAAAACTAATTTATTCACTTTTACACAGGGCAGGATGGGAAACAAAAATTGGAAATTCCTAGGTGTAGGAGAATTGGGATTTTGTGGCTCTCTTCCATGGGGTGAGAAAAGGGGCCCTTTGTTCCCTGTTCACTTTCAGAAAGCCTTTGGCAGCACCCCAGTTTGTTGGGGGTGGACATCCCCTTTGGACACCAGGCATCTTCAGTCTAGTCACCCCAAACCTGATCTCTGTTCTCTTTCTTCCTCTTTCTTGCCCTTGCAAGTTTGTCTCAGTGAGGTTGATGTACACCTTGATTTCTTCTCCTTGTGTTCAGCTTCCATGTTGTGACTTCCAAGTTCACTTCAGTACATCCTCTATCATTCTAGACAGGAGTTTTTGGAGAAACCTGCCTCTAGTCAGCCATACTGTCACTCCCTCATTTTATAATCATCTTTACAACTTACAGGATCATTGAGACCATTGTGTCAAGCTATTTATTTATTTATTTATTTACTTTAATTGTTAAATCATAGCTGTGTACATTAGATCAACCGCCTTTACCCATTCTAAGATGCACCATAGATGTGGCCCCACCCATTACCCTCCCTCCACCAAAACCTCCCCACTCCCTTCCCCTTCCTTGGCCCTTTCCCCATAGTCTTGTGCTATAGTTGGGTTATAGCCTTCATGTGAAAGCTATAGTTTAGCTTCATAGTAGGGCTGAGTACATTGGATACTTT
>CAUYPK010044282.1:0-53051 GCA_963574355.1 Loris lydekkerianus
GCTTATACTTTTCCTAAAAGACTTGGATTATTGACAAATAATTAATGTGGACTTATTAAGAAGTAAATGAATTTTTAAGTAATGGTTGAAAATTTCAAACACACATATATAAGTAGACTATTACAATGATTTCATATATGAGCCCTGACAATTAGTGTATAGTGCTTATGATGTGGAAAGTTCAGAAGATTTATGGGAATCACTTTCTGGATTCTAGAAGGCTCCTTGACAATGTTACAAGCCCATTTGTTGTTTGAGAAGAACCAAAATTAAAGCCCAGGTCTCCTGATTTTGGTTTAATCATCCTTTTTACAAAACTGCACCCCAAGAAACGTACTGAGCCAACCAGATACTATTGATAAAAGGCAGGCAGGTGCATCCCTAACAAATTGTGCTCTTTTACTCTAGCTGATCAGTAAAGTTACAGGTTTCAGCAATGTAAAATAAGCTAGGAGTAGTCGATAAATAAACTACAGCACTATTTGCCATGTATTCCACGTGTCAGTTTATTACCCATTCAGTCCTCAAGCTGTGGAGAAGGAAAGCCTTAAAGATTCACACTGGGCCTTCATATGGACTTACTTTCTAAAATTTTTAACAAGTACCTGTTAATGAATTAGAAGGCTATTTGGGAAGACTATCTTTGTCATAAGGACACCTTTCCCAAATTCCTTCCAAAAATAGAAACCAATTTTAGTACTATTTGTAGGAGATTTCTCTTTTTGAGTGTGTGGGTTGGTTAAGAGAAAGGGAATAGGATTAAAAAACACATGCAGCTTGTTGCTGGAGCACTTGATGGATATGCTGGAGGAAAGGTCTGAGTTACTACAGACAAGCCTTTCGCTCTGTTAAATAATAACCTAGGACCCTTAAAAGTTTTGATAGTAATTTATGAAAGTCCTATAAAATGCAGTTGCAGCTTTTTAAGTTAGTAATGAGTCTGTAATGAAATGAAATGAAAATGATCTTAGATGTCAAGGAACAGCTAAAAAATTTAAAAAAACTTTTTAAAGCATAAATAGTAACTGCTAAGCCTGGAGTAATATAATGGGAAGTCTAGAATTTACTGATATATATATATCATGAATGGTCAAATAAGAGGAGAATTCCTTCAATCAATTTTCAATTCCATTGTTCAACCACAGTTTCAGAGATTGAAGTGAAAATCTGACATATTCTTGGCAATTCCTTCATTGGACTCCTTCAATTTCATGTAAAAATCTCCTCCACTTGAACTAGCCCAGGAAAAGGTAACATATAATTGTTTATTCTTTAGACATACTTTTTGACTACTTTCTTAAAACTGTTGAGATACTATCCTGGCAAAACAATTAATAGGTCAGCTTCTTCAGAGTCATCTGTGAGTCACCTCAATTAGATGCTATGCTTTTTGGCAGCAAGGTAAAAGAGAAATCAGAGTAAATTATACTGTTCTCATAGTATGCAGAAAAAAATGACTACACATCAGCTCTTCTGGAGAAACAAACTTTTTCCTACTAATAAATCTTAAAACGTAGGTCTCTTCAAGGGAAATTTTAATTAAGAACACTTATTTTTCTTACTGTACATTTAAAATATTATGCAGGGCATCCATAAAGTTCATGTGCCATTCAAAATAGTTGTCTATTTCATGTTCAACTTTTTAAAAATTGTGATTACCAAGAAAGAAAATTAACTTAATGGTTTTTCATTTGTTGCCTTTAGAAACAAATCATTTGAATATTTCCTTTATTATGATGTATTAGAGCTTTATTAATAGAGAAGCCTGACATGTAAGTTATCATTTTTCGTTGACTATTGTATATATATATAGGGCATTCAACATGACGTTTATACATACATGTAGTAAAATAATAACTACAATCAAGAAAATTAACATATACATTACCTCACGATTGCCTTTTTGCTGTGGTCATTAGCAGAGTTTCAGTACATAATACTGCTAACTGTAGAGCCCTCATGCTGCTACACATTAGATCTCTACACCTGTTCACCCTGAATAATTGCAAGTTTGTATCCCTGGACCTACCACTTCCCATTTTGGTCCGCTGCCCCATTCCCTGTTCCTGGTATAGCACCATTTTATTCTCTTTTGTAAATACTCAGCATTTTTTAGATGATACAAAGACACGAGATCAGGCCATGTTTTTCTTTCTGTGTCTGGCTTATTTCACTTAACATGCTTGCCTCCAGATTCATCATGTTATCGCAAATGGCAACCTCGTCTTTTGTAAGACAGATGAATAGATAGATTGCACATTTTCTCTATCCATTCATCTCATATGCTGTTTCCGTATCTTGGCCATTGTGAAGAATGCTGCGATGAGTTCACACAAGTTATCATTTTTTGCAGCAAGATCATACTGTGCTAAATAATGAAATATGGGAATACATTGAACAGCTTGACTTCTGCTGACTTTTACTTAAGAGTGTGAAGTGTTTTAAACTCGACTATATTGGGACTAATGAAGTGTGCACAAGTGTGGGGAAATAATTTAAAAGCTCCGTTCCATTTTGAGATCTAGATAAATTATATAATTAAAAAATAAAGCACTGTAACCTGGGAATAAGAAAGCTACAACTCTCAAACACTATTCGAGAAAGTGGAAATTAGGGCAACCTTTTTGGAAGGCAATTTGGCAACGTCTAACAAATTTACAGGGCACTTACATTGACCTGACTATTATGTAAACTGATAAGAATGTGTATCCAATGTACTCAGCCCTACTATGAAGCTAAATTATAGCTTTCACATGAAGGCTATAACCCAACTATAGCACAAGACTATGGGGAAAGGGCCAAGGAAGGGGAAGGGAGGGGTGAGTTTTTGGTGGAGGGAGGGTAATGGGTGGGGCCACATCTATGGTGAATCTTAGAATGGGTACAGGCGATTGCACTAATGTACACAGCTATGATTTAACAATAAAAAAAAAAAAAAGAATGTGCCCCTAGATAAGTTTGTACAAGGACACCAAAATAGTTGTATAAGAGCACTCATTGCAGTATTTTCAAAACAGCAAAAGAAAAACATTACAAAACTAATCTAAATATGTAACAATAGGGAATGGCTGAGTCAAAAGTATATTCATTTAACGTAACATCCTAAGCCATTTACAAAGTTTGTATGGAGTAATTCTGAACATGATATCGAAAGGACTCCAGGATGGATCTGGAGGTAAATAAGCCAGACGTAGACTATTATAATGTCTTTTTGGATAATTTAAGAAATAAGAATACTTACATATATAGGTTTATGTACAGACATTGCTATTTATATCAATTATGTCAACTTTCATATTTAAGAAGCAGATGCATTTGACCCACTATTTTAGCTGGATTTCAAAAGTTGATATGTAAGCATTGGTTTTGGGTGAGTAGAGGTCCTAGATGGGGGTGGATTGGAGGATGCTCTTTATTTTCATTTGATAGCTTTCTGTAAAATTTTATTTTTTTAACTATGTACATTCAGTCCTTTAGTGTTTTAAATATATCAATAGGAGTGCTCTTAAGTAAGTCACTATTCTTTACACATTTACAAAAATTCAATAGTTAACATTTTACAAGATAATATTAAGACACTATTGTCGAGAGTGTAAAACATGACAAACTTTAGCATGTGGGTATTGTATTGTCAGGAAATCAACTCAATTTTTCTATGTAATGCTCTCATACCAGACAAAAATCCACTCCTGCAGCCACACCCCCTCATTGAGAGTGAACTCCTTAACTGTGTGGAGAGTAGATCAAGTTAGGGTAGGACAGTTAGAGACACCACATCTACCTTCCCTTCTGAGCAAGAAAATTTGAAATCAGTTATTACAATTATTTTCCCACTCTGTCGTAAGAGAACATGCAAGAAAAACAAAGCCCTCTTTAAACATGCGTTCATTTAATGGATCCGATTTTGATTCAGAAAGGGAAGAAAAATCATTGCATATTTCCCGTGGACCCTTTAACATAGCATGCTCCTATTTTTTTGAAGCAATTCCAAGAAGAAACAATAAGAAATAACTATTTTCTGCTCTTTTGAATCTTTTCAGAATTGCAACTTCCCGTGAGTCCCTCTGTATGTCTGAAACAGGGAATACAGTCAAAGCTGAGTACTTCAGGTCACCTTTTAAAAACAGTGAAGCCACATATCTGGAAACCAGGGAACTGGAGACGTAAACAGCTGTAAGCTCATAATTTTGAATTGTTATAACCAGCCTGCATTTTAGGAGACAGCTAATAAGAGAAAAGCACAGAACAGATCAGGGCAGGGGAGCAGGGGTGTTGTTATGTATTTGAATTGTTAGGTTCCATTACATAAATTTTCAGCTATCCCTTCTTAGTAAAGAAAGCCACCAATGACTTTCTTCTAGATTAATTCAAAACTCACCTGCTATAGAATAAACATTTGGGTAAATTGGACTCTTAATCTAGTAGGTTACATTAATGGAAATTGAATTTAAAACCTTGACAATGTGAAACTATAAAATTTTAACTTCCATTTTACACTCAAATGACATTGCCTTTGCCTATGAATATGGTTGAATGCATTTTTTCTAGCTATTAAGTTATTTTTTTTATGGCTCCTAGGAACTAAGAAAGCATCTGCTGTATATGAGTATATGAGTTTATACGGGTTACTTCTAGGGGCAGGATGGTAGAATGTAAATTATAATGAAAAATTAAGATATTTTAATTATCTTATCCAAGCCAAAAATGAGTTTGTTGCCTATAATTTTCTAATTATTAAGTAGTATTTAAGCAGTCAATAGTATTTATTGAAGAATCATGCTAAGCTTGTGCTTACCTAAACTTCAAAAAGTAATTTTGTGCCGTCATTCATTGATCAAACTTAAATATTTAACATATAAAAACATGGCACAAAAAAAGCAAACAGCTATACGTTTTAGTATCATTTTGGATGAAAGCATATTCGTTTCATCTCAAAACATTACACTAGTATTAATTTTCCTTTGTATACTATAATATTTTTTTAATACTTCATCCCCGAGTTGACTCTTAATAATCTGTGATAAGAGGTATTAGCAAAGATTGAACTGGTTGGGAAAGTATTTTGGCATATTTTTGGTGACCTGTGAAAGCCTAAATATGTGTTCATAGAGAGGAAAAGATGGAGTAAAGGTAGGTGGGAGCAAAAAACAGTTTGAGAAATCATTTTGCTGTTTACAAACTGTAATTCTATCATTTTTGATGTAATTGCAATGGGACCATGGGTCGTGGGTAATGTAACTGATTAAATTTTTAAAGTAACTTTAAATCTTATTCTAACTATCATTCTACCTTTTTTTCTTTTTAAAAATGTTTTGATTAAATCTGCTAGAGTAAACTTGTTAACAGTTTTTTCCCCTGTCTCTGCACCTGTACATCCCCCTGGTGGTGATCTATTATAATAAGCAGCTTAAATTATTTAAGGAAACACACAGTGAAGGCTGGAGTCCAGCAAAGGATAGTAGGAGTTTACAAGCTTTTAGGTAATTTGTAAATGACATACTCAATGCTAAATTATGGAACATTAATTATGTTATTTTCTTTTGTAGGAATCAAACAACAGTCCTAGCTCCACATGAAACAATCTTTAGAGCTGAAGATCTATCTGTGATTCTTAAAGCATATGTGCTGGTGACATCCTTAACCCCTTTGCGTGCATTTATTCATTCGACTGGCACGGTTTGGAACCTACCAAAGAAAAAACGTTTCACTGTCAAGGTAAAGACTGTTGAAACTGTTTTTGCACAGAAAGTACACTGAATATAAGTAAAGTGAGTTAGGTTGCCGTTCTCTGACCTTTTATGGTTATCAAATCTCATTGAACAAACATTGCATCTTTTTATTGCTGAAAGCAGAAATTTTCATTTAATAGGTGCTGGTTCAAAAAGGAGATGGAAACAGCTTAAACCACTAGGGATCACAAAGGCTACTTTTTTTTTTTTTTTTTTTTTTTTTTCCTCAATGCATCATTGTAGTTCAATTCTTTGACCTAGTATAGAGCTAGTTCTTGGTCATACTATTTTTTTTTTTTTTTAATTTACTTTCCACTTATCCAGGAAGCAAATGAAAATGATGTGATTTTTCCTTATGCCTTTTACTTCAACCTTAGGAAGCATCATGCCTACTTCATTACCCCAGTCAATATGGAGTATTGGCTGAGTGAAAAATAAAGCTCTCGAGTGTTCCTAATATAGCAAGCCATGACATAAATGATGATGAGGAAGTTTCCAGGGAAGAGCTTAATAAAAACCCCAGAAGTTTAGTTATAAAAGGTAGCTTAGGTTAACTCAGTTGAAAATGATGTCTAGTGACAATATATTTGATACATTTTAAAGAATTTTGATTTTACAGAAATAACTTCAAAGTACAGATAAAAGGAAATACAAAGAAATTAAAAGAATGAACAATTGCTCCCCATAGCTTCAAGAGACTGGAAAGGGACCAAACTTGATTTTTTTTTTCAGAATTTATCTTATGTAAATTGCATTTTGAATTCTAGAAAGTCTTCTTTTCAATAGTGAAAAATTTTCAAATGGTCCATTTAAATATTATCAATTAAAAACACATCACATTATATTGTATTAGAGATGTTCTCTTTTCCTAACATTTTTATATGCAGCACTATGTAATTTCAAGAAGGAACTATCCATGTTGTTATTTGTACGTCATCTGTGTTATTTTTTATTGATATACGATATTCCACGGTGTGTATTTTGTTATAGCTTACCTATCTGCTCCTCTGTGCTGGTAGGTCCAACGCTTAACCAAGCAATCCTTGTAATATTAGAATATTTATGTATAATCCCTTATGAATCTGTGTAAGACTTTCCAGAGAATATATAGCCAGCAGTGGATTTCTGGTCACAGCATATGGTTTTATTTGATGGAATTAAATAATGTCAGCTTGACTTCCAAAATGCCTGCATCCATCAGTCCCATTATTGGAGTTTCCGTATTCCCCAAACTGGGCCATCATTGGGCCTTTTGCTGCTTCCTAATTTTGTCACCCTACTAGGCGAAATTGATATTTTATTCTTGCAAATAGCACGATCTGTCAACTTTATTCACAATATCCTTCATTGATCAAAAACCTTTGACTGATTAATCAAATTAATTTTTCTTCATTGTGCTTTGGGATTTAGTTTCAGAAATTTTTGTATCTCTAGATCACAAAAATATGCTTTTCCATTATCTTTTAATTTTTTTCTATTAAAGTACTTTATTCAAGAAGAGTTCACCTTTGATCCTTTCTTTCCCCCCTAAATAAATGGTCAACCAATTCCTCACCATTTCCCATGAATCAGATATTATCATTGTTGTGTGTATAAACTTTCATATGTACATGGCTGCTGTTGAGTTCTGCTGTTTCAGGGAGCTCACTCGTTGGTCTCTTGGCAGTATAAGTTTGCCTTCATACCCACAGGGGAGGTTCATCTTCTTTACTTCTCATTTTCTAGATTAAGTTAAGTATGTTGTAGAGATCTATTTCCTATAAACATTTTAGGATATCAAATTAGTTAGGGCATTGCAGAGAAACAGAAGCAATAGGAGATGTGGGATAGATAAGAGGAGATCGACTGTAGGAACTGACAGAGTTGTGAAGGCTGAAAAGTGCCATGCTCTGCCGTCTGCAGCTGGGGACCCAGGAAAGCTGGGGGTGTAATTTAGTGTGAGTCCAAAGGCCTGAGAACCAGGAGAGCCAGTAGGTTTCTGAAGGCAGGGGAGGATAGACGTCTTAGTTCAAGAAGAAGGCAAATTGTTAGGATTTATTACTGTCATTTTATTTTTTATTTAGTAAGCATTCCTTTCTTTTATCGTAAACTATCTTTTCCCAGTTTTCACTGTAAAGCTCAAATATGCTTTTCTAACTCTAAACGTTGTGTATTCTTTAATACAGGGTAATGTACTTGATCGCCATTCATTTAAAACATACATATTTTCTCCCACTGATTTCTTAAATTTTTAAAATCTCTAGTTGCTCTTCCACTCTGCCCTCTCAGACATCCTTTGGTCTTTACATTGTTTCCCCAAATCTCATTATCACAATGTAGATGTTTAGTTATGTTGAAATAATCAATTCCCCCCTCTTTTTTTGAGGGGGAAATCTTTAACAAAAATAGAAACAAACCCACAACCCACAACATTTTATCAACTTATGACTCTTACTTCCCCAAACTTTTCCAATATCCTCCTGGATTTGTTTCTTTTTTTCCCCTTTCCAACGGATTTGTTTCCATTTAGACTTGAAGTTTTAATCTTTCTTTATGGGGAATTTGTTTTCACTATTTCTTGAAATATTTTTGCTTGCTCACTTTTTTTTTTTCTTTCTTCTGTTGTTCAGATTTTGACCCTTCATATTATTTGTAATTTTTTGTATATTTTACTATATATTTTCTGTCTCTTTATCTGCTTTCTGGAAGCATTTCTGTTTTCTGAAATAGATCTTCTAAAACATGAAATCTTTCTCATACTGTATCATTCTTACTATCTGTCTCACTTGTGGGTTTCTGTATTTCAGTTATTTATTTATTTTATTATTATTTTTTTTTTTTTGCAGTTTTTGACTGGGGTGGGGTTTGAACCCACCACCTCCGGCATATGGGGCTGGCACCCTACTCCTTTGAGCCACAGTGTTGCCTATTTCAGTTATTTATTTAATGCTATATATATAATTTGAATGCTGTTCCCCCTTCACTTATAAATTATATACATTTTTATTTACATCTATTGATTTCTTACTGAACTTACTGTTATTTGAATGACATCTTTTTCATATTTCATTCTACTAGAATCTTCCATTTTTCCTTGGGTGTATTCATCACACTTATTTTAAATTCCTGTATATCAGTTATAGCTGTATGATATATGGAGTTGAGTTTGTTGTCCTTCTTTGAAGTAGCTGTACCTTTCACGTATCCATTGACATTTGTCTTGTGAGCGTAAATCCTTCTGCAGATATTATTTATTCCAGCCTGAATAGCATTTGGAGAAAGCCAGTCCTCGTAGGTGAATCCCAGGAGAGGGGAAAGAATGAGATGGAGGCCCTGTGATGCCACTTCTTGCCACTTGTCTATGCTGCCAAGTAACTTCCCTGGTCTGAATTTCACCCCCTAGACTTTTAGAAAGGAAAATCCTGGGAACATATTCATCCCTTGTACAGGGTATTGCAAAAATTGCCCATAAAGTCACTGTACATAGGAAAAATGGGAAATCGTAGCTGAATGTACCTTTATTTACAAAATATTCATTACAAAATTTTGCCAAATATTCTCCATGTGTTGGCCAGCTCTTTGTAAAATTTTGTAATGAATGTTTTGTAAATAAAGGTACATTCAGCTACCATTTCCCGTTTTCCCTCTGTACGGCAACTTTATGGGTGACCTTGGGGATAGCCTGTAGTTCATCAGGCCTAGAGTTTGAAAGAAAAAAGGATGGAGGAGGGAATGTCAGGTCTGACAGTAACCCCACCCTTCTCATCTACTCCTCACCAGAACAGGAGATTATTCCCAAGACATTCAGCAACTTGATCCCAAACATGGGCTTAACACCCTTAACAAGGAGAAAACAGGCAGTGATTGTCCTAGGGGAACACAGGGGAGCTTTAAGGGGAAAACTGAAAGACTTCCCTTCACCCTGGCCTCTCAAGTACCCCTCCCCAAACCACAGTCTTCCCTGGCCATGGCCAGCACTGGTTAAACCAGTTGAGAAAGGCTTTCAGAATCCCTTTCACACAGGTTTTATTATTTATTATTCTGCTATCAAATTCATGCTATCAATCTCATTTCACCTGTACTACTTTCCCATCTTAACAGGAAACTGAAGCTCTTAGGTATTCTGAGTAAATTGTTTAAAGTATTTTTCCTTTTGTGTTTATTTAAGTGCTACTTTCTCTTCCCAGGTAGAAATGACAAGCTTTTTATGATAGCTTTTATTTATGCATTTCATGAAGATAAATCATGAAATAAGAAAGCTCTCTGCACTTTGGTTTTCTTTAGATTTTCATGCTTTATTCCCTGTTTTGTTTCTTATTCATATTTTTTGTCGTGTCTGCAGTGCAGACGTAAGCTACAGCTGTAGCAGGGGAAAGCAGGCAGTGTTTGTCATTTGCGTCCTCACCTTGGGGTTTATCTTTTCAAGATCTCCCCTGATTATTCTGGACAAAATTGTTATCTGCTCTAGAGGGCCCTAGTGCAGCTTCCTGGGTTAGTGTGTAAGAGTGATCATTTTCATTAGGTTAAAGTTATGCTTGAAGACACGGATACATTTCAGAAAACAAGAGGACACTATTTACCCTTCAAGTGAATTACTTAATACTCCATTTAATACAAACAGATTATAACTCACCTGTTAAATCACTTAACCATGCTCCAAAATACTACTTCCTCCTGGTATTTTTAGATGTGAAAAAATACACAGAAACTTCTCCATGCTAATGTGGAGGACAAGACCAAAATCCACTTTAAATTCTGTTATGCCAGCTTGTTATTAAACACTGTTCTTAAGTTCCAAATTACATACCGTATATACTCGAGTATAAGCCGACCCGAGTATAAGCTGACCCCCTTAATTTTACCCTAAAAACTGGGAAAACTTAGTGATTCGAGTATAAGCCAAGGTGGAAAATGCAGCAGCCACTGGTAAATTTCAAAAATAGAAATATATACCCAAAACAATTACAATAATTGAGGAATCAGTAGGTTAAATGCTGATACCCTCATATCAGATACAGCTGAAGCTTGTTTGGATATACAGATGAGGAGGAGGAAGAATCCAGTTTTGAAGGATTTTAACCTTTGTGATTTAGCTTGATTACCTGTTAAGCTAAGTGCACCGAATCAAATAACCTCTTTGACCCGAGTATAAACCGAGTTCGGGTTTTTCGGCACAAATTTTTGGCACAAAAACTCGGCTTATACTCGAGTATATACAGTAATTTGTACGTGTGTTACGTGTGAGTACTGAGTCCTGAAATCAATAGGTAACTTCCCTTGGTAAATCTGTAGTGATTCATGCACCTTGCAGTGAGGCAAGCCCACTGAAGCGGTTCGTCAGTGTCCGTTTATAGAATATTTTGGCCACCAAAGGAGGTGTGAAAGCTATGACAGGTATAATTAGAGCTCATTTATTCCCCAGTATGTCTGCTGCTGAGATACTTGATCAGTTAAAGCTCTGGATACAGTTGAAAAATATCAAGAAATGAAAATTTGAGAAATAATGGAAGATATAAGCTTTATAAACTATATTTTTAAATAAAAATCTCCTGTGGAATGAAAATATACATTTTAAAATGTAATCATTAGATTTTCGAAAGGTTGTACAAACCTACAAATGAGGAGGAGCTGCAAAAGGGAAAAGAAAATGAACGGTAAGCGCATGTTAGAAAATTAGAAAACAAATATTAGAAAACAAAAGGAAATTAATAGCAAGTACGATATTTGCTTATGATATCCTTTGATCTGATTTTAAAACAACCATATTTGCTATTGCTGAGGCAATAGCATCTTCTTGATGAAATAAAAAATCAATTTTAAGCAATATTTTATTTAGAATGTCTTCCCCTATGAAGGTCTCAAAGTAACGACAGAACACTTCAGTTATATCTGTGAATTCAAGAGTAGAACATTTCCACAACTGTTGTACCTATAACTTTAGGTCACATGTGTTTATGTCTGTGTTTATATACAGGTCATATGGATAAACTACAAGAAATTTCATAAATTTCGATTTGATTGTTAGAGTAAAACGTCATAAGTTATCCCTTCACCCATTGTCAACCACGAAATAAGAAGTCACACAATAGGGAAGAAACTCTAATATATGGAACTTTTTTATGATGTCTGGAGATTTTTTATACCTGTGACCATAGCTGTGATCATTCACCGTTTCAATGAAAATATATTGCTGATGGGATTTGTGACTTCTGTCAGAAAAGCTTGTCAAAAGCCTTCCTATGTCTAGTCAAGACAGAGATTAATTCACTGTTTGATCAGCTACCCCATGTTGGAAGACATTACGTTTGTTGATACTAAGTACTTGATATCAGATATAAAGTTACATGAAGACGATTCCTTGCCTATAATCGGTTCTTGATAAATTTCCCTTGGATTGAATTGAATCAAAGTTCATTTTAAAAAAATTAACTGTATGAAGAAATTGCCTGAATCTACCTGATCCCTAACTGCTCTAAGCCAGCCACTCTATTTTGCAATGATATGTAAATGACATACAGGTGATAATTTGCTTTCTGGTAAAGGGAATAGAAAGATGTTATAATCTGAATGTTTGGGCAGGGCCACTATGATAGAAAAGGAGAAAACCTGGGACACTGCAGCCTTTTCTCGAGTCAGTCTCTGAGTCAAGCTCCTGGCCACTCACCAGCTTCCACACCTACCGCTTTGACTTGGGGGGACTGACAATCCCTCCCTCTCCAGTGCCTGCAGTTCCCTTTCAAATCAATACAATCCACTAATGTGTGCAGAGGGGAATGGAAAACCCTGGAAAAGAGGGGAACGTTGTTATTTACAAGGCCTCGCTTTAAAAGATGCATATGTCTCTTATTCATTTTGTAAACATCACACAATTGCACAGATGCAGTTGCCTCATTTGTTGTCAGTCTTGATGCAGAACCTTTGATAATGTCAGGTGAGATAGCTCATCTATTCCCAGGGTAAAAATGAAGCAGGTATAAAGCGACAGTATGGGTTTTCAACCTTAGGAAGTGTTCTTCTCCTGATCTTCACTTTATGTCTAAAACTGCAGGCTGCTGGGAAGCAGACCTTGTAAAAGACTTTTTCACTGAGGATCTGGCCCTTCAGTAGGCCTGGGAGATTTATGTCAGCTGGAGAAAGAATGTGAATAAAAGTCAGCTGCTGAGAGTTTGTAAAAAGAGTTGATGTATTACTTAACCTACTTTATCTCAGATTAAATTTAAAAATTGCATCAGGGTGTTCATTTTAAAGTATAATCTTATATAATTAGAAATTATAGGTAACCAGTGTGTCATTAAACTGTGACCAAAGCTAACTTAGTGTAAAAACTACAAAATAACGCTTATCCAATCAGCCCACATGGGTGTTAGATATTATTTCATATAATTGCACAATGACTGTTTTGTAACTGCAGGTGATTTTACAGTGCCTCAATTTAAAATAATTTTATTATTTTTCATTAATGCTCTTGATGACAACTTCGTCTTTTTTTTTTTTTTGCTTTCATTTTTTGGCCGGGGCTAGGTTTGAACCCACCACCTCCAGTATATGGGGCCAGCGCCCTACTCCTTTGAGCCTCAGGTGCCGCCCAACAACTTCATCTTTTTTTAAAAAAAATTCACTCATTCATTCATTATCAACTTTGTTCCATAAAAGATTTGTGAGGTTATTTTGTACATTTATTAATTCTTCAGGCTGAACTTGGATTATTACACTGAATGGAGAAAATTAATCATTAATAAGTGGTCATGTTCATTTGGGAAAAAATGATCATTTAAGCACCTAAGTCTAAGACTCAGAAGGCAAGCAATATGTCTGTGTTTCCAGAGCCCTACAGAGTTCTCTGGAGCATGGCGAACATTCAAAAATGTTTATCAATGAATGCCTACCATCCTCCTTTTAATGAAAAGTACCTTATTAATAACAATTTTAAAAAACTGTCATTTTGGGAAAACATGATTTAAGAATATATTCTACAACAGAACATAGTATGATGAATTTACATGTTCTATCTTGTTAATTCAAACTATCTCTTCTGAAATAATGTAATGAACTCACTGATACATGCAAATACAATTAATTGATATATATATGCTTTATATACAGGAGTACCTCTGTAAGTTAACCGCCCAAGAGACTGTGTGAACCACTCAAGAGATTGTTAACAAACTGGTCAACATACAGAGGTGGTCAACATAAAGAACTAGGCCTGCTGTGCTGATAGCTACATGTAGCACACATGCAGTCTATGAAAATTAGGTCAGTGTAAGGAGGTAGGCAACTGGAAGGTGCTACAGAATGTATTGTGTATGTACACACACATATATAATGTATAAAAGTGACAACATAAGGGTAAAATCTTACCCTAATGAATGTATTTGCTGATTATTATTTTCTTTACTGCTAGAAAAATCAATGAGCAATTGTTATTTATATAGCCAGAAAAAAAGGAGGTGAGCTAATATTCAGGGATTTCAGTGTGGAATGAAGGTAGGGAAGGGAATTCCCTTAGGATGCTTGAAAGATGAAAAAAAGGATATTCCTTAGTGGGACTTTGGATGGCAGGAAGTGTATTTCCCTTCTGCTGAGCTGTCTCTCACCTGTCCTGCTCAAAGCCCGCCTCTCCCTGGCGCCCTCTAGCAGATGTACGTGCAGGGGTGAGGAAGGGCCTCAGCTGATGACTTGGTAAGAGCAGGTGTTCTTTCTCCACATTGGAGCCAAGGTGTCTGTCTATGGCCTGCGGACCTCACAGAAGGTTTTAAAAATTAATCTGTGTGAGTTTTTCCTCTTTATGCCATTTCCCAGCACAGCAATGTCACTCTGACTCCTGTTATACCTCATTGATCACAAGTTTATAAAATAAAAAAATGTTTAGGATAAAAAACGAATGTGGAAAAAACAGGACTAATGTAAGCAATGTTTCAAAGTGCTTTATGCATGCACAGAGGAAAACATTATCTTAATTTTTTAACAAAGCCAGAAAGATGCTCAAAGGCAGAATAACTAAAATCTCTTCACTACCCTCCATGCAGGAAACTATTGTTAATATGGATCTTTGGGTACGGGACCCACGAATTGAGTAAAACTCCCTGAAATCTTCCCAAATTTGTCCATTTCTGTACAAAGAATTACTGAATTTGATTTTATAAATATTGATCTCTAGACTTGAACAACAGAGCTCAACTAAGTCACTGTGGTTATGTTAAATATCTTTTGATGACAAAATCTATTGGGAGGAAAAAATCAGAGAGAGTCAGCAAGAATCCAAGAGAACAAAAGGGAAGAATCAAAATTTATTTGTATAAATATGTTTGAAATCTTTGAAAAAAGAGAGTATATTTATCCTTCATTTAAATTGGGAGTCCATCTCTAGTGCCCAGCACAGTGCCTTGCATTCAGCAAACACAAGGGGAAAAAATCACTTGGGGTAAAGATTTCACTTATCAATTTGCTGAAAAGTATAATTAATAAGAAAAATAACTCCTTTACAAAGTGGTACATGAATGCAAAGTAACAACAGTAAAGACAACGTCTTTGTAAATACTTTCTGTGAGGTCCACAGGCCATACACAGTAAGTGTCTCAAAAATTTAATTACTTAAACATTTATATTTATTACTGAATATGTACTCAGTGAGAAAGACAGATGATATTTACATTTTTACTTGCGGTTTAGAAACAAAACAATTTGTTTCCAGTACATTTTGAAGCTTGTTCCATGCTTGTCATTAAAAAAAAAAAAAATTGTTAACAATTTCCTTTATTTCTTGAGATCTGTCTCAAAGGCTGTGACAAATTCTAGAATACATGTATCCTCAAGGATGCCAACTAGGTAAAACTGATATGTTTGCTGTAAGAAGACAGATTTTTTTGCTCCATTCAGGAAAAATCTGACTTGCATCTATCTTTTGTGATTTATTCATTTTAGGTGTAAAATGAAATATAGCTTTTTCCCTCCCATATATTAAAATGTGGTTTCAAATTTAGAAGGAACAGCAATCTTATGTCACTGAGGAAACCTATGTGGCTAGGAGATGGAGCAAAACAATACTGTATTGCCCCCATGTGGTCTTTTTTGCTATTGCATAATAGTCTGAGCTGTCCAACAAGAGACAGGAAAAAATGGCAAAAATTGCTAAGGCAGCAAAGCTTTGACCTTATTTTTTTTCCCCCTTTGATTACACATATTTATTTTTTAAAGTTATTTGATAGTCCATGTTTGTGGTAGAGTCCAAAGTGATGAGTAGAGATTCTGAATGATGATAATTCTTCAGTGCAATTTAAATTGCCCAGGCCGCAGAATTATTTGCAATGATTTCAGCATGTATTAATCATTGGACATTGTTTTTCCCATTTAAGAAGATGTTGTGATAACTAGCTTTTTTAAATTACTGTAGAGAAACATTTTTATACTTAACATTTAGGAGTTCATCACTTTATCCAAGTATCTTTTGAGTTACTTCCATCTGATTTCCATCTGAACCTCAAATCTGCTGTTAACCCGAATTCCTTTAAGTGATCTAAATGACCTGATATTGTAAAATCGAACTGAAGATTTGCCTTTCATTTCTCTGAGTGCCACCAAGGCAGGCAGAGCTGGAGTCTTTCTCAGGATTCTGCACACATACATGGCGCTGCATTCAATATCTCCTGCAATATAAAGATGTATTTCATTGCTTTTGAGTTCTGCCTCTGTGGAGCATCTGCCTGTAAAGCATCCTCCTCCAACATCCCCGTTGACTGACCCGGAGCACACACATCACTCTCTCCTCTTTGTCTCATAGCAGCTTGTTCTCTTGCTCCCCGTCCCAAATTTGTGAAACCAGCTCTTAGAAGTTCAATGAAGCAGGCCTTTAAAATTTGGAGAAAGGGACTGCAAACAGGAGAGGAAATCTCAGAGGTCTGTATATTCTTCTTCTTCTTTTTTTTTTTTTTTTTCAGTTTTTGTCTAGGGCCGGGTTTGAACCCTCCACCTCTGGTATATGGGGCTGGCGCCCTACTCCTTGAGCCACAGGTGCTGTCCCTAGAGGTCTGTGTATTCTTGTACATATCTATGCTTCCTGAGACCTGGTGTTCATTCTTCCAGAATCCAATAGCTCTGAGTACAACAGCCTCCTCCATCTGTTTAAAAAAACATACTGTTCCAAACTGATACTTAGGTAGAAATTTCTAGTAGAATAATTTCATCTAGAAATTTTTTTCCCAATATATTTGAAAATAAGATGTGAGCATTTTTCTATGTATTAGGTAACCAACCCAGATCTTCCATATGAAGACTATGCATTCAGGTCACATACAGAGAAATCATTACTCTAAACTCAGAAGTCACAGAAGAAAAACATTATGCTAAAGAAATATATTTCATTTTCATTACTTTGAGGAATTTCCGTTAAGGTAAAAAGAAATGTGAATTTAAAGTATGAATAGGACGATGATGACATCCTTTCATGATGAGTAGTTAGAAAATATTCAATTGCATTTTTACTCTAAAGGAGAGAGAAATGAATCACTACTGTGATATCTAGAGTTACTGGATGTACAAGAAAAATCCCCAGGAATGACAGGCCTGGGAAGGGACGAACAGTGGGGAAGTCTTTGTACCAGCTGTATGATCTCAGACAAGTCTTTTAACGTCTCCGAACCACTTTTTTAAAAAATGGAAACATTTTTCCTATTAATTAAATGAGTTTTTAAATTTTTTTCTACAAGTATTTTCTGGGTACTTCCATATGCTGGAGACTAAGTTAGGCTCCAGTGGTATAGTAGTAAAAGACAAAGTCCCTATCTTTGTAGAGTTTTTTCCTGTATGGAATGACAGATGAAAAACAGATAAAGAGTTAAGATTGTATATATAAACAAATACAGATGGTCACAGGCTTTTAATAAAGCTATGAAATGATTAATAAAGAATGAAATGAACAGGATGTTGAATAGAAAGTAACTGGATTGTCCATTTTATGAGAGGTAGAAAGATCTCCCTGATCAAGTGACATTTGAGCTGTAATTCTTGGGTGGGATGAAGAGCTGTTTGAGGAGCTGGAGGAGACATCCCCAGCAAAAGGACAATTTCAAAATCTTGAAGTAGGAGAGTCTTTGCATATTCACAGAGCACTCCAGCACTAAAAGTGTATCACATGGCACCAAGGGAGAGTGACAGAGAAGAGCTTGAAGAGGAAGGCAAGTGACAAATCACGTAGGATGGACTCTAAGTCAAGGAAAACGATTGGATTTTTTTTTTTTCCTGTGGGCAAAGCACCACTAAAAGATGGTAAACAGGAGGCTGTTGTAAATGTGATTTACCTCTTAAAGTCCACTGTGCTGTGGTGTGGAGAATGGATTGAAGAGAATTGTGAGTGGAGGCAGAGAAAGCAGTTGCAGGGCCATTCAGGAGTCCCGATGCGTTGGATTGGGTTGGTGAGATGACCATCTGAAGAAGGAGAGGTGTGGATATGCTTTGGAGGGAGAGACTAGAATTGTTGGTGCTGGGATTAGAAAGAGGGTAGACAGAGACGTCTCAAGGATGACTCTTCAGCCATTATTTGTTTTTATTTTTTATCTTGTTTATTTCAGGTATGTGAGGATACAAACAACCAAATCACAATATTAGAATGTGTTAGGTAGAGTCCCTCTTATAGCCGTGTCCTGTACCTTAAAGATGTGCCATCCATTCCTAAAATGTGCATATTCAGTGGTAGCACCCCAACCCTTCCCTTCCTTCTCCCCCATCCCCCCTTCCTCTTCCTCCCCACCCACCAACTTGAATTGAAATGCTTTTTCTCCTATGTGGGCATGAATCAGATTGTCTGCTGCCTTCATATTAGTACTGCAGACATTGTATATTTGTTTTTCCATTCTTATGATGCTTTACTGAGAAGAATGTGTTTCACCTCCATCCAGGTTAATACAAAGGATGTGAAGTCACCATATTTTATGGCTGAATAGGATTCCTTGGTATGCATAAACCACAGCTTGTTAATCCATTCCCGGGTTGGTGGGCATGTAGGTTGTTTTCACATTTTGGCGATTTTAAATTGAGCTGTGATAAACAATCTAGTGCATATGTCCTTATGATAAAGTAAATTTTTTTTTTTTTTTACCTGAGTAGATGCCTAGTAGTGGGATTGCTGGGTCAAATGGGAGGTCTAATTTGAGTTCTTTAAAGATTTTCTATAATTCTTTCCAAAGAGGCTGTATTAGTTTGCAGTCCCACCAATAGTGTAAAAGTGTTCCCCTCCCTCTGTATCCACACCTGCCTCTGCAACTTTGGGACTTTGTTCTGTGGGCTAGTCTTACGGGCTAATCTTAGGAGACATCGCAGGGTGGTTTTCATTTACATTTCTCTGATGATTAGGGATGATGAGCATTTTTTCATGTGTTTGTTAGTTTGAGTGGCGGTGCCATCGACTGTGAGAGAGGAGAGGGGAAAAGAAGAAGTCAAGAGAAGGAGTGGGAAAGGGAAATGTGAAATGAGGAGGAGGGAGGCGCGCAGGTTCCTGCTCCTACAGCCGCCCACCTAGCATGGTTGGTTCTTACTCATTTGCCTCTCAGCAGGCCTCATATGTTCATTTCCCTCATATGTTAGTACCCTGAGGGGCCTAAGCAGAATAATTCTCCCCTTGAGAATTTGTTGTGGTTTTTTTTTTCCCCCCATACATTGTCTTGCTCTGCTTTTCTTCCCCCCAGTCCTTCCCACTCCCATTTCCAACAGAGACATCTCATCACTTCTAAACCAACAGAAGAGTTGCAGTTGTCTGTCCATCCTAGTGTGACCAGGGGGTGTTTCCTGCACATCCAAGTACCCATTACTGGAAAACCATCCCAGGCGGAAGTGCTTGTTTCTCAGTCATCTTTGGTTCAAGGGCTATTTTTAAATAGTTGGTGCCTCAACTCACAAG
The DNA here is from genome assembly GCA_963574355.1 of Loris lydekkerianus. NCBI lineage: Eukaryota > Metazoa > Chordata > Mammalia > Primates > Lorisidae > Loris > Loris lydekkerianus. The sequence goes on from CAUYPK010044282.1 coordinate 19,600, forward strand.
CCTAATCTCTTGAAAGAGAGAAGAGAGGTGCAGTGTGATGCCCCCAAAAAGGGTTTAAATCTATTCAATGTTTGGGATGGCAGCCAGAGTGAAGGCAGAGGGGTTTGAACTGGAGAAGTCTTATCAGAACTACCAGCTATTAGACTGTGTTTTAAGCACTGAAAATAGACAGAAAACCCTATGAAATTCTTAGATCATCTTCTCCACATGAGAGGTTAACAAGAGAATGAGATGTATATTTTATTTCACAAAGAGAAGGAAAAAGGCAGAATTTAAATAACAACAAAAAAGGCAAATTGAGTCAGTTAGTTTTTGGATAACAAACCATTCCCAAAGTTAGGAATTTGGACAAACATTTATTCTCATGATTCTGTGGGTTGACTGAGCAGGTTCTACTGATTTCTGTAAGTAGCTAGTAGCTGGACTAGGGATGCTGGCTGTTCTAGCCTATCTGCACTCACACTCCTGAATCTGGACCCAGAGTCAGGTAGGACCATAGTCAGGTGGGACCATAGACTTGGCCATGTGCCTCCTGTCCCTCCAGTAGGCTGTGTCAGGATTCCCAAGATTGCAACAGATCAAACTCCAAGGGTCAAGTCCTTTTTAACATTCTGCTATGGTATGGATTCAATGGTCACCTCCCACCAACGGAAAAGATGTCTGTGTCCTCACTCCCAGAACCTGTAAATGTGACCTTATTTGGACGAAGGGTCTTGGCAAATGTAATTAAATTAAAGCTCTCCAAATGAGATTATTCTGGATTATCCAAGTGGGCTTTAAGTATAATGATATGTGTTCTTACGAGAGAAAATCAGAAGGGAGATTTGGCACAGATGGACGAAAATACAGGAGGAGAAGTTCATGTGAAGATAGAATCAGACATTAAAGTTTTGTACCCACAAGCCAAGGAATGTCAACAGCCACCAAAACCTGCAAGTCACAAAGAGTGGATTGTCTCCTGGACCCTTAAGCGGGAACATGCCCATGTGGACACCTTGCTGTGGACTTTTAAACTATGGAACTGTAAGAAAATAAATTTCTCTTGTTTTAAGTAATCAAGTTTGCAGTGATTCATGACAGCCACTCTAGGAAGCAAAAGCAGTTTGAATCAAATATGCTAATGTCCAATTGACAAAGAACATGACATGATTCCTCCACGATTAAGGGGATGAAGAAATAGGATCCACTGCTGAGTGAGAGAAGCCCAATGTCACAGTGCGGAGGAATGTGCATATTGGGGTAGGTGAGAAGGATTTATGGTCTTGTCTTTTTTACAAATTGCCACACACTTGGAAAGAACGCTCTTTACATTAGAGAAGATTATCAGCAAGTTTGACGGGATAGAATTTAAATGTGAGAACAGGAAAATATCTTTGTTTTCAGCTTGAATTTGTTTATTTCTCTTTTGTGGATGGTGTATTCTAATCTACTCCTCCACACACAAGTCATCAATGCCTATCCTGATCAGACCTGCGTGCTACCCCTTGGACAGGAGAGTCAAGGTTTTCACAATTTAAAGGGACTATAGCTCAGAATAAAACACCTTACAGGAGGTACAGGTATGCAAACATAAGTGAGTCTAGAGTGCATGTCTGCCACTTTACCATGAAGCCAAGCTGTGGCATGAGCAGGGAAGAAGAAAGCCTTTCCACCCAACTGCACAGCTCAGATAACTAGGCCCTATCCTTCAGTGAACTGACAGAGTTCTCTCCCACCCTTCTTGCATACAGAAATAGCTGTGCATTGACCCAGGAGTTGGCCAGGCCTGGAAAAATGTTCCAGGAGATTTTAAAAATCACATGTTCTTCCATGCCTTTTAAAACTAGATGGAAGAACTAGCTGGCTTAAAAAAAGAATGAATCATTGAGATCCTTTTTGTAGGCATTATATGAACTACAAATTCAAAATGAAAGATCAAAACATTATTTATCAATTTCCTTTATATATTCTATAAACTTTGCCCCTGAGAGAGTTATGGGATCATTCCAAATGATCAAACATTCAAATTATAGGGATTCCTGAAGGAGAAAAGGATGGTCCTTAATGGTACAGATGCTCTACTCCAAGACATTATGGTAAAGAATTTCCCAAGCATTGAGAGAGAAACAGAAATTCAGATAGTAGATAGTTTCAGAAACCCAGCACAACTCAATTCAAACAAAGCATCATCTGGATACGTTTAGTTCACTTTGCCTAAGTTAATATAAAAGAGAAAACCCTGCAAGCAGCCAGGCATTAAGAAAAGTCTTACCTACAAAGGGAAGAATATCAAGGATGACCACAGATCTTTCAGCTGAAGCTTTAGAAGCCAGAAGAAGATGGTCATCGGCCTTTAACTTTCTTAAACAAATTATTTTCAGCCCAGAATCTTGTATCCTGCTAAACTGGAAAATGTCTAAATTAGGATCTGGAGACAACAAAAGGGGTGAAGGGCATCTTGTCCGGTGGCTCCTCTACTGTAGAAGAAAGGAGTTTCTAATGATTATCCTTCATTACATAAGTTATAGAAATAATATAATTTTCCCACAATAAATTGTTTGACTATTAATGCATTTCATCTACATCTTCTTGCATATATAAGGTTTTCTGTTTGATCATGAAGCCAAAAATGACTTAAGGAATAGCAATATTGAATATTCCAGTAATCATTCACAGTTAAGTCAACTCAGTTGTATTCCAGAGCTGTTTTAAGGACTCCTACTGTGCCAGGCAATGTGGAAAAAGACTCAAAAGAGAAAAATTAGTTCTTGCTTTTAAGGAACTCTCCAGTGGGGGAGAAATACATGTTTATAAATAACTCTAATACAGAGCAGAATGCAAGAAATGACTGAGCTGCTGGTATAGTAAGGAGTATGAGAGAATTACTCAGGCTGGGAAAAGTGAAATAGGTTTCACAGAATGGATGGCATTTTAGCTGAGCTTAGAAGGATCAGGGTTTCTTTAGGTAGGGAAAGAGGATGTTTACATTTGCTTTGCAACAACATCGCAAAGCATGCAGGTGAATTCACAGGTTATAATCTTAGCATTTTAAGATGCTTTATTTGGCTAGAACTTATATGTCTTTACGAGTAGGGAGAATATTGAGGTGGGCCAGATAGCAAAGGAAGGAAGAGAAAAGGGCATAAGATAGTGGGATGAGTTAAAGTAGACAGGATAAGATCTGTATTATTGGAGTTAGAGCCTGAAGAAGGTGAATTTCATGGAATATAGAATGTAATATGACGCTACTGTTATTTCATATTTCTGAATGTACTTTCAAATATGGTCTCATTTGAAACTTTTATGAATGCTGGGAGATAGGTGATATGTTTATACCCACATTATCATTGAGGAAATGAAGATTCATGATTTAGTGGAGAAGATAGAGCTGACAACAATCAGTTATGACTAATATTCAGCTCTCCAGTGAATAGAATCTGTCTTAATTACCACTTGACAACTTGTGGTACTAAGCAACGCTCTGCATTCCCTCCACAGAGCATGGTGCTATCTGAACACAGAGCTCAGTGCCTGTGGCAAGCTTGTGATGTTCAAGTTTGCTCCTCCCACATTTTGAGTTCTGTGCTTACTGTCATGCTCTGATAAACTATAAGTACCAAAAAGAGAGCTGCTTCTATAAAAGCAAAGTTGAATATTTATAAAAGAATCACTATAGAAAAACTTCTTTAAAACACTTCAGGTGAATTAAATGTGGGTATAACAACTTTTAGAGTCTGGAGGAAATTGTAACACCTTGAACTATTGTGCCCTGGGATTTCTTTGCATGTGTCTTTATGTTTGAACTCTAATTACAGTTAAACCAATGCCTCCTGGGTGAGGTTTCTGTAAGTTAGATGATTTGAAATTCCTATTAGGTCACACATAGGCAAATAAAAGTCCTTGACCCCAGGTCAAAAGAATGACAAATTAATATACATTTAGATTTTTTAAATTTAAAAAAGTCTGAGAATTGCATGTATCACTTTTTTAATTCTCAAATGAAAGGAACCCACTTTGTTACACAAAGGATAAAGGCTTTTCTGATTGGAACTTGGCCTTGTAAAATTGACTCAGCAGCAATGGAAAAGAAAGTGGTTGGAGGCTGGGAAGTCAGTAGTTAGTACTCAGGACATGAGAACATATTGTTTAGGCTATATAGCATTACATTTCACTAGATGCTAAATCGTGAACTTTTATACATAATAACTACATGCTCATTTAAAATATCCCATGTAAAGAATGAATTGTTTTTGGTATGAGAGAGGTATGAGATAACAGATAGGACAAAAGTGTAAAAAAAAAAAAAAATAGCAGAGGATTATAATAAATCTATATCTTTAACAGACTAAAACTAACACCACTCAGAAGATCTGATAAATTGCTCCATCATATTTTATATTGCACAACCAGAACTCATTATTTTTTATAATGAATAGTTTCTTTTCTTTCGTGGTTGACCATGAGACTTAATAAGACCTAAATTCAATGCTCTACATAAAATATCCAGAATTTAAATGGAAAATATTATCCCTTTTTACTTTCTCACTCACTTGAGGATATGTATACATACATAAGATATATATCTTTCTGTTACCTGCATCCCTATTTGTGAATCTTTCTACCTCATGTCACAAATATTGTTATAGACATAACCAGACTTCAATGTCATTTTCTACTTATGACAATTAAGAAAAGATGAATAGTTTTCAATAAAGCTGTCAGACAATATTTCATTGGAAGCTTAAAGAAGCCGTCTTTTTAACCTTAATGGAAATAGTTGTGACCTGCTTGAACAATGAGATTCATATAAAGAAAATAAGTAGGCAGATACATAGAGATTTCAATCTAAAATCTTTACAACATCAGCTTTAGCTCTTTGCTGTTAAATCTTTCCATTCCTTTATGTCCCAGGGAGAGATTCCAGAGCGATAATAAGGAAAACCTGCCAGTTCCCTGAGAAGGTTGACAATAATGCAATCAAGTTTCTATCATTCAGAGCAAATAATTAAAATTTATGCTATTCACAGCCTTTTGTATTTCTGTATCCTCCTTCTGATCAATTCTCTCATATACTCATGGGAAAATTTAAAATTTTGCAGCTGTGAAACTGATTAGATCATATGAAATCTGCATTCTAAATTTCCAAGTTTAATGTATGCTTTAAAGCTTAGGATTGTGAAGAAGTACAAATGAATAAAATTATTCATATTACTCAGAGCATGAAACTTATTTAAATATTAGAGGTTTTTAAAATCCAATTCTAAGGGAAGAGTAAAAAGTGCTCTAATTTAGGTTTGGCCAATTTAGTTTTTCATAGTTTACCCTAAAGCAAACCAATTTTCAATGAACTAAAACAAATGATGAGACTATTTATATTCTTCAATCCTTCAATCATTTGACTGAACATGGGATTTTTTCCTTGATCCAGGCAATTTCATTTAAATTACAAAGAAATATTTTTAGTTTTTCAAAAAAGAAAAAAAAAAAAAAACATTAGGCTAAATCCTCAAGCTATTGAATTGATATTTTAGGTACATCGGTGTAAAAGTCATGTGCTTGAGAATTGTGACAGTTTCAAGCACATTTTCCATAAAAGTAAAAACACAGATGATTCATTCTTTTTCATTTCAGGGTTTATCCACATTCTGAAAACTAGTACTATCAAAAAGGGACAGAAGTAATGCTGGGGCTTTGTAAGAAAGTAGCCTGGCTTCAACACCCACATTGACTGCCTCCTGGCTCAGTAACCTTAGGAAAGTAGCCAGCCTTCTCCACCCCCAGTTTCTTCATCTATAAAATAGGAATAGCAAATACCATCCCCCTACCATTGCTGTTCATGCAAAGTGGTGCATAGTGTCTGCCACACAGTGGTAGCTTAGCTAAGGTTAGTTACATACCACATACTTGCTACATAAACTGTTACATTACTATTGAGGTTTATAAGTTTGTCATTTTTCTCTTTTTCTCAAATATTTTTTACTCTTTTTCTGTTATTTATAAATACCTGATTCCATCCCCCCAACACACACATACCCTGTCCCTTTAAAGCAGAAAGGAGACTTCTTCCCAGGGCCCCAAGGGTTCACAGCACTTCACTTCCTGCCATAGCCCTCTCATGTGTAGTAGATGTGTTCCACTGGCCAGCCACATCCAAAGCTGTGATCCTCATTGGGTGTCATGTGCCTTGGGGGATCGATGAAGACTCTCTAAGAGGTCACAGGTACACGATGGTTTCAAGAGAACTGATGCTCACAATTTCATCTTTGGTGTGAACACTGTTCTGACATTTGATCTCGCCTAGAAAGGTATCTCCTTTCCTTTCCTTTTTATAGACACCCTTCTGCTCTACAAAAGAAAGGCCTGGCTTTCACTGGCCCTCACGATGATGATGATTGCCTGAAGATGAAAAATATGCCCCCCCCACCCCAAAAGCAGGTCAATTTAAATACAACGTCCTTCAGAGAAAGTGAAGGATGCTGGTCACTAGGTAACAAATTCTTTATAACTCAGGTTGCTTTCAGTTCTTTGTTTTTAACAAAATTGAATATTTCATGGTAAATCACTATGTAATTTTAAAAATATATCTTGGAGGGAGTTCAAAGAATTATTAGTTATGTTTCCATAACCAAGCTCTTCCATTCAGCTCTAAATATTTATGTGAACATGTTTCTTCCCTGCTTCTATTAATAGTAATATTAATACTGATGCTCAACTGTTCTTGTTCTAGAAATAAATTATATTCATTCAATCAATATATGAATTAAGTGAATAAAAAGAAACCGTATCTATTTGAGAGGTTCATTTCCAATATAATTTTATTATTTTTTATTTTAGAAATTATTTAATAAGATTCATAACCTATTCCTAGTGTTCTGATCAATTGTAAATGATTAAAAGCTGTACCATAACTCTTTGTAAGAACTTTTTCTTAAACTTAGACTCATCTGGGCACTGACATTTTAAAACATATTCATAAACACATTTTTCTCATTGATATTTATAAAAAGAAATTTTTAAAGCCCTATATAAAATATATTGGAATAAAATTCTTAAGTATTTGGATTGCTTCAGTTACACTTTTAAGATTTCTGCAAGAGGCTAGGAGCTGGGTTGGTTAGGTCAAAGTCAGAGAGGTGCCTGGTAAATCTGAAAAAGGCAAAATAATACCCATCAAGAACAATAGACAAATCTAGCAATATTAAAATTAGGTAAATTTAAATGCATACTATTTAATTTGGATAAAGAACACGAAATCTTGGATTTTATTTATTTAATTGAATGCCCTTAGCTCTACTCAAGGATAAGAGCTCTTATGTGATTCTTCCTTAAAAGCATTGACTAGACCCTGAAATGATCATTCCCTAGACTTTGAGTTTCATTACGAACTTGCCCTCAGAATTCTTGCCCTCAGAATCATTCTTGTCAGCATTCAAGCTTGCTATATGGTATTTTTACATCACAAACAAATAAGTTCAAGGACAAAAGAGCATTCAAGGATAAAACAGAGACTAAGAGGAGATGATATGGAAAGAGAGAATATTTTCATTATTTGCAGAAGCTGAGAAATGGCATAAGGGAGAAGTTACTTTTTGTTTTGTTTTGCAAAAGTTCTAAGCATTAAGAAAGTGCTCCTCATGGCTACACAGGTCACACGGAGTGATGTAATGGACCCTGGAGACTCAAAATGGAGAAGGGTGAGATGGGGTGAAGGATGAAAAGTTACCTGTGGGGTGTGAAGGACTGGCGAGAGAAACACTAAAAGCCCTGACTTCAACACTGTAAAGTACACACACGTGAAGGAATTCAACTTTACCCACTAAATCTCTTAACATTTTTAAAAAGAAAGAAACTAATCCATAAACATTAAAATGAATGCTCTTTAGGACTTTGGTGATTCAAAATTAGCAAGTGGTTAATCAACATGGTTGTTGGAGGAAATGAGGTTGTGAAAACTGCAAAATGATTCTTTGAAGTTTTTACTTGTAGTAATGTACACACAACATAAGGTTTGCCATTTTAAATGTATAGTTTAGTAGCATTAAGAATCTTCACACTGTTGTGCAACTAATCCTCCAGAACTGTTTGCACAACTGAAATTACTGTATATACTCGAGTATAAGCCGAGTTTAATCTGAACTCGGCTTATACTCGGGTCATGCAGGTTATTTGATTCGATGCGCGCACACCTAATCAAATACACATAGTCTCCAGACGTCTTCTGCCGTCCGCTTGAGGGGGCGGTGCTTCAGCTCAGTCCCCAAGTCGCGGCTGAGCTGAAGAGGTAGGCACCTGAACTGAACTGTATTCCACTGAACTATTTAACCCACAACTATATAACCCTCAGCTTGCTTACCTGTTAAGCTACGGTTTTCTGCACTTTATTTAAAGTTTTAAAGTTGTTGCTAGTTTACAGTTTTTCTTTAGCAATAAATATTGAAAAGCATTTAACTTACTGATTCCTCAATTATTGTAATTGTTTTGGGTATATATTTGTATTTTTGAAATTTACCAGTGGCTGCTGCATTTTCCACCTCGGCTTATACTCCAGTCACTAAGTTTTCCCAGTTTTTAGGGTAAAATTAAGAGGGTCGGCTTATACTCGGGTCAGCATATACTCGAGTATATACAGTAAGTAAATGATTATTTTCTTCATCCCATGTTGTTAAATGTAAAATTATTTTGCTTAAATATTCACATAACAATTTGTCTTACTTTGATTTTAAATGTTATTATGGAAATTATTCTAATTTTACCCTAGAGAAGTTATGAGATCATGTTTATGTTAGATTTTGAACCAAATTAGCTGTTTAGACTTTAATTGATCTAAGTTGTAAAACATCTGGGTCAATGCCTTTCAAAATCTGCTTTCAGAGACAAGTGGTCGGAAACATGTTCAGTTGTTCAGTATTGTTTTACCTAAATAATTTTTAAATAAATTTGAATACTTCAATTATTTCTTTTTGCCTAAGATATTAACAAATGTGAGATGTAAATTATTATTCCTAATGTTGGGGTGTGTGTGAGGCAGAACATACCTCCATACTTGTTCAATGTAGTGAGGACAGTTTTGGGGGGAAGCAGTTTGCTTCTAAATGTAAAACACATATAATGCTTGGTCCATTTCTAAAAAAGTTACTGTAAGAAGAAAAATTTCCATAAGATTTATATGCAAATATGCCCACTGCAATATTTACATGTATAATGGAAAAAATCTGGACATAACAGCTTACAGGGAGAACTGTATTTGTAGCTCCAAGGTAATGACATGGAAAAGATTAAGATCATTTAATTTTTAAAAAGGCAGTTTAAGAGGAGTATGGATTTTATAGAGATTGAGTAAGCAGTGTAGTTGTGAGTAATGACTCTAAATGCAGGTCTCCAGGTTCCAGTCCCCTCTCTGACGCTAATGTGTGATATTGGGCAAATGATCTGACTTTTCTGTACCTCTGTTTCTGCCTCTGAAAAGGTGATCAAGGGATTTATGATGATGTGATTAATGCTTGGTGGATCAGCATCCCATCCACAGTAAGCTGCTGTAGATGGAAACCATCAATATTTTCAAACACACGTGTAGGCTTTGTATGTGTGAGGACTGTACGTCTGCCCAGAAGAGCTCTACAAAGATGTTCTCAATAATATCCTCTTAAAAATAATACATAAAATCATACAAGGGAGAAAAGGTCTGATCAAGTATAACTATAAAAGTGAATTCATTTTTTAAATGTTTGATGAAGATACAAATATCCTAAGTATCAAGCAATAAAACATTGGACTAATAAAAGATGAAGTATCCATCGCTGGATTATTATACTACCAATGCCAAAATGGTACAGAATACTGATGTGGAAAGAAATCCCTGTCAGATTACTATGGTGATTACTAATTGTTAAGAATAATTTGTGCGTGTATGACCCTGTTCGTGTCCTAGTGCACACTGTACCCCTAGAGGTTGGCCGACAAGGATCCTGACCAGAATTTTAACAATGGTGGTGTCTTAGGAAAGTCATTTGCCAATATCTTTGGTTTTTAGCCAAACAATCTTGTAGTCTCTAAGTTTTGGAGCCAAACTCTATTTCTCTGCCTGTAGTTCTTTTTACAATCCACAAGGATAAAGAAACACCTATCTATCTGGACCCACTACATTTTCACCCTGAACTTCAAAGCCAGTTTTTATTGACTTAGAATCATTTGACTTTTCTTTCTTTTTTTTTTAATTAAATCATAGCATTTGACTTTTTGAAAATTTTGTTTCTGGCTTTTACAAATTCTACCCTCTTCTTAGCCCTGCTAAGTTTGCCTGAGACATAATTCACAACTCTGTTTGTAACTTGGAAGAAGTTTGACGTTTTCATGTACTGCATTACTCCCAGTGACTATCTTTGCTGGGTCTCTGTAAGCATCATGTGGTATTGAAATCTGGGCCTTCAATGGAGTATGACAGCATTTTGTGTTAATTTCCAATATGCCAATGCTGTTCTTTTTCTGCTACCAGGTTCTTTAATGAAATTCCTTTTTTGTTTCTGTTTTTTTTTTTTTTTTAGTAGAGGCAGGGTCTCGCTCTTGCTTAGGCTGGTCTCAAACTCCTGAGCTCAAGAATTCAAAGGCTCTCTCCTGCATTCACCTCCTGGAGTGTTATGATTACAGGTATGAGCCACCACACCCAGATCTTAATGAAATTCTTGATTTCTTGCACTCTCTCAAGTTCATTCTAACTCTTTTCAGTTCATTTGTTTAGAAAATACGATAATTTATAAAAACTCAATGAATGACCAAACTTACTATGGTTCAAGTCACAGCTTTGCCCTCCTCACTGGGTCCCCTCCGGCAAATCCTCACTCAAGATCATCTTATCCACCTCTGTTTTTACTGGCCCACTTTTTCAAGGATCTCTCTTCCTAATCCCAACATTATACTTTTACATTATCAACATCATTTAAGACAGTGGTTCTCAACCTTCCTAATGCCACGATGTACATTGTTACAAAGGGGTCCCGACCCACCGGTTGAGAACTGCTGATTTAAAAGAAAATAAAAAGTGAATTCATTCTTTCAATAGTAATTTTCTGCCATATGTAATTTTTTCATATCTGTTTAATGGTACTTTAAAATAATAAACATGTACATGTATATATTTGTTCTTATGAATATACATGTGTGTTCATATATACAGATATATGTATAAGTATCTTCCTTTAATTAAAAAGTCTCTAATGATAAGAGTTAAATCTTCCCAATGTTGCTAATGTAATCTACTGGGTTTAAAGATAGATTTCCTGAATTGGGAATACCATCATATAATCTTGGATAATCTCATTTTCCTCATCAATAAAATGAAAATTATATGGCTTTCTATCTCATATTGGTGAAGGAATCATATTGAATAATTCATGTCTAGGGCTTGTCACAGTTCCTGGTTCATTCAAATCACACTGATAATTCAGAATTGTGGTTTTATTTGTGGTCTGATATATCCAAGTATGGAAGAAACATATAAGAAGTTTATAGCTGATCAGTAAAATTATTACATTTTCTTCTCAACAGTATATACAAAAAAAAAAGAAAGAAAGAAATTAGGCACATTTGTAAAACATGACACCAATTTGATGTAAATTCCTCATGTAATAAAAATGACTGAATTTATAAACAAATTTAAATTTCTTTTACTGAGACCAGTTCATCAAACAAAGAAATGAAAATCAATATGACAATTTCAACTGAAACTGGACTTTTCAAAAATAAACATGGACAATTACCTTTTCCAGGTAACTACTGCTTTGTTTACTTAATATCAAAAACCACTTTAAAGTGAGCAAAAGTTAGGGAAAAAAAATAATGAATAGCTATCAAATTTATCAACAGAAAAGCAATTCTGATGGGCATTTTTCCCCCCTAATCCATCACAATAATCAGCATTCCTAAAAAAGAGAACTTTAATACTCCTATTGTAACCTCAAAAGAGTCAGATACTTATAAAAAATTCAAAGAAACAGCCAATCTATTATAAAATGGCATTTTTTGTACTGAAGCTTCAGCACTTAAAACAAATAGCCAAGGAATGGCATGAACCATAGATGTTACTATGCAGATGAAACCTACATTTAATTAAGGGTTGAGAATGAGAGACCTGAGGGTCTAATTCCAGAGCTATTTTGACATATATCAAACGTTCCCTAATTTACAGTGAAAGGCCCTTTTGGCAAGTTCTCATGTCGATATGTTCCTATTAGCTACCAATACCTTTAAGTGGTGTTTTGTCACTGACCTACACTAGTATCTCAAATTATGACAACAAATTAGTGGCTACACATCACAGTAATTCAGATTACTGCCTTTAGCCAAATATTTAGAAGAACACATCCACAGCCATGAAATACAAATACCTCTGTTTCTACTCTACTCATTGGATGAGAGACACTAAGGGAAAATTAAATACAATGAGAAAAAGCTTTGTAAGTTCTCATAATATTTTTTCTTAGGATTTAGCAGAGTGAGTGCACAATTCAATTCTAGAAATAAATTTCCTTTTTAAATAAATAGGACAAGAAATAATTAACTTTTAGAAATCTAAGGACAAAGTCTTTAACATGACGTGTGTATATATGTTCGTGAAAATGCCAAGTCAAAAGCCTTTAATTCATATTATCATGAATCATACGTGTCTATAACTTTTTTCTGTAATTCTTGAGATGGAGACTCTTAGAAGAGGACTGTGAAGCTAAGGCTTTTGCACTCTTCTGGAAGAATTCACCTAAAACTCTTATTACATCTTAAGAAAAGCTTCTTGGGATGTCTGTCAGTAAGTCTTCTCCTAAAAGAATCACATTCTCCCATCCATGATTTATAGGAGGGAGAGGGCTCATGGTTCATTCCAATTTGGTTGAATGCAGGAAGAAGAGTCAAAACCACAAGCTGCCTGTTCCCTCCTGGCTCTGTCCTGTCCCCTCTGATTCTAGAGGACACTTATATGAAGTTGTAGAATCCCAGTTACCATCTACGTGGCTCATAAGGTTCTATTCCCAACAGAGATTTGCCCGCCTTCCAGGCCCTATACACAGCTATCGACAGTTTCTCTCAAATGTCTTTATATGTTCCACATTCAATTCATTGAACTCTCTTTCCAAAAACAAACAAAGATATCTTTTTTCAGCCTTCCTTATATCATTGAATGGCAATACCATCTGAAACGTTTCTTACATCAGACGTCTAAGAATTCGCCCTTGACATCACTATGGAGCACGGACTGCTGAGTTTACTCTCTTTGTCCATCCGTCCCTCATTGGTCACCACTCTGATGCCATCACAAGCCACTGTAATCTCTCACTGGCTATGTAAAAGCCCTCTAACTGACGGCCTCTTTCCAATCTCCAGAGAGCACACCAGTGATATTTTTAAAAAGACCATATTCACCCTTTCCTCAATAATCTTCTATGGCTCTTTAATAGTTATAAAATAAAACTGACATGGACCTTGGAAACCCTGTAAACTCTTCCCCTGCTTCTGTGTGGCCTTCAAACTCCCTTCTCTCTTCTTTCTGCCCCTGCTGTTTAATTCTCACCCAAAGCCTTTGCATGTGAGGTTCTATGCTTCTTAGATTCATTCCACTCATTTTATCCTAGTTGCTACTAACTGAACCCCCTGAATAAGTAAGATCATTCATTTCTGGACATTCAGAGCAACATGAACTTCTTCTTTGTACTACTTTCTGCAGATACAATTTTACCTACACATCTGGGATTACTAAAGTCTGTCTCCTCCACTTTAAAGTCAAGTCCTTCTATGGAGGAACCCATACCTAACTTCATACCTAACTTCACTCAGTGTAATATCTCAAGGACTTAGCACTGTATCAAGGACATTATTTATTTAATTAAACATTTATTGAATGCATTAATTAATGCAGTTAACAAAACAGACTATATGAATAAATAATAGAAAGGAAAAAAAGAGGAAGGAAAGAAGAGAAGGAAGAAAGGGAGGAAAAAAAAAAAGAAAGTTCATAGAAAGAGAGGCTAACTGCCATACTTGAATATGTGCTTACACTAGAATTCTAGTATTATAGATAACTTGCAGTTCTATTTCCAAACGTGATAGCTTTTCCTAATTGATCTTCACTACATCATTGCTTCTCGGCCTTTGGCTAAGATCACGTGGATCTTCACTACATCATATGGGAATTATTTTAGTTCCCTATCTTATGATAAATTATATACTTTCCTTTACAATAAGAAGTAAACACTAATTGCCTTTTATGTGGAATGTTTATTATGCTGTAACACCTATATAAAATATCTGAAGGCATGCCACTTAAAGTGCATACTGTGATTTATGTTACAATATTTTCCCTAAGTGTGACATCACAGAATTCTTACTTGTTGGTGGATCTCCAGCCACTTCCTAGTATCCATGACTGCAACAATAGACTGTCTGTTTTATGCAGGATGGTGACAGACACTGACATCTGTAAATAATATCCTGGAGTTGGATGAAATTCAAACCACCATCACTTCCCAATCAGGTTCTGTGAATGTACCCTTCTGACTTGGAGGTAAGTTCTAAAACATCTATTATAATCTGAAAAATTATTTTTGTATCTCAAATAATGAAACTCTTTCTACACCTCTCTAGATCTTGATTTACCTTGATATGGTAAATGCATATTCCTTTTTCTATTACATTAAATAGTTTGTAAACTAAAAGATTAAAAGCATGTTCTATCTTTAGTTAAAATGTGCTGCTAAACTCCAGCCTACAGAAAGAAAGTGTCAAGGATATTTCATCTCTTCAGGCTCATTTCTATATTTCCTGTAGAACTGCTAAAAATTGGCAAAGGCCTATTTTCCATAATAGAGATACTTCCTGATAGATCTCACACCTACTAATTTTTATGGGGGAAAGGCGCAAAAGTGTGCTTTCCAGTCTGGAATTGGCTTAGGAAGCAGTAGGAGAAAATTTTTCCAATGACTTTGTATTATTACATAAAAAGGATATGCCATTTGATGTGGATTGAACATGCCCCCCCCCAAAAAAAAAAATAGTAGAGCTTTAATCTCCATTATCCCAGAAGGTGACCTTATTTACAGTTGGGGCGTTGACGGGATCATCAACTGGAAATTAAGTCTTTAGAGTCGGCACTAATCCACAGCAGATGGCTTTGCATAAAAGGGGAATTGGACACAGACACGCCCTGTAGGGAGAATGTCCTGTGAGCATCAAGACAGAGACCGGGGTGACGCACCCAGGTAAGTCAAGGAACCCATAAAGCCAGGAAGACAGATGGAGCAGATTCTTCCTCAAAGCCCTCAGAAAGAATTAGCTCTGTGGACATTTTGATCTTAAAACTTTAGTCTCCAGAACCATGAGACAATGAATTTCTCTTGTCACGGCCATGAAGTGTGTGATACTTTGTTAAAGCAGCCCTGGAATATTAATACACTATTCAACCATAAGTGACAAAGGGGAGATGTTTCCAGCTTGGCAGGTCCCCCCTTCCCTGAGGATATGAGGATCTGGTCACCAACCAAACTGGCGCGAGAGTAGGAATGGGGAGCAAGACGCCCAGCTTCCTGCCCCCCTCCGTTTCCCTCTCTCGGCCACTTTCTCTTCCATCTATATTATTTCTCCCTCTCCCTTTCTCCTTCCCTCCCTCCCGTTCTTCCTTCCGACAGCATGATGAATAATGGTGGTCTCAACCTCACAGAAGAATGCTAATGAAAAGAAACTTGAGTTTTCCAAATAAATAAGCCCATTATTTTGAACTTAAGTATAGTAAGAGAAAAAGAGGGATGGTTACAAAATCTGAACTTTTATTAAAACCACAAATCCTCTTCAATTGTTTCCTGGAGGCAAGATCCTAGATGCAGAGATATAAGATGACGTTGAATATCTGTATTTGTACCACCACTGAGAGAAGCTGTCTACCTCTGCCGTTTACCCACATAACACTGTAACCCAGATGAAACTGAACGAAAACTTCTGAAATATAATGGTTAATGGGGACGCAAGCTAGGGGCTTCACTGACAAGAGGAGCTTCAAAGAACCCTACAGAACACTATTGTAAAAATGATGTGACCTTACTTTTTTATATTTGTATGCCTAGATATTTTCTTTTCTTTGTGGCTATTGTGAATGGTATCAAATCTATGATTTGACTCTTAGCTTGACTGTTATTCATATATAGAAATGCTAGTGATCTGTGTACATTGTTTTTGTATCCTGAGACTTTGCTGAATTTATTTATCAATTCCAGGAGACTCTTGGAGTAATCTTCAGGGTTTTCTAGATACAAGATCCTATCATCAGTGAAATATGTGTGGCCAATTGAAAAAAAATATATGTGCCTAGTCAAGGTATATTTGAAGGTGGATGAAAGCAGACTTGAGCAGGTTAGCTGAGGGACTGGTTGGATGCTCTAGCGTAGCTTTAGAGTGGAGGAGACACAGGCTTGGCACCCATAGCACAGTGGTTATGGCACCAGCCACATACACCAAGGCTGGGGGCTCGAATCCAGGCTGGGGCAGCTACACATTAGTAACTGCAATAAAAAATAGTCGGGTGTTGTGGTGGGCACCTGTAGTCTCAGCTACTTGGGAGGCTGAGGCAAGAGAATCGCTTAAGCCTGAGAGTTTGAGATTGCTGTGAGCTGTGATGCCACAGCACTCTACCCAATGTGACATAGTGGGTAAAAAAAAAAAAAAAAAAAAGAGTGGAAACACACAAACACACATGAAAGTGACACTGTAATCAGATGAAAGTGACACTGTAATCAGTTCCGGGTAATCTTATATATTTTCTCTTAAGATTCCCTCTTTCACTGCAGGCATAACCAAGGTCACTGCACTTAAACAAGAAATTATCTTTTAATCAATAGCTGTATGATATAGTTGGTACTCAATAGAGTGTTATCAACCTCACACATAATAATTCCCACAGATTTATGTATCAAATGAAACACTTTGACTAAAGGATACATTCCAGTTCTGGCTGTCACATATTGATTACCCTAAAGGCTAGTCATTGAAACCCAACCTCTCCTCCTAAGGTTGTCAGCACTGAAGGCCAGTTGTCTCCCACCAGAGAATGAGATCACCTTCTCCTGTTCTGTAGTTTCCTCTGTGCTAAAATGATCTGGAAAGAACTATTAAACATAATTAATAGCCACGTACTACTCACCTTACTACTTTTTTATCTGAGCCCGACAATAAAGAGAAATGACAACACGGTTTCTAATAGATTGTTCAGCTATGCAAGTTAAAGATGTTTACAAAGAGGAATGCAGAGGCCTTAAGAAGAATGCAGTGGCACGTCATGACTGGACCGCACTTCCACAATCCTCTGTGTCCAAAACTGCTGACTGTACTTCCACCTTCTCTCCCATAAATATGGACCATAAACATTCAGAAAGAGGATACCAATTATTTAATAATTTATTTTCAGTATGTCCCTTTCAGTTCCTGAAGTTATGATCTTACAAATTATGCAACATTACACCTTGAAATAAATAGTGAGTTTACTCATCACTAATATGCTGAAAATGGCCCTTTTAAAAAAAAGTCAAAGTCAAATATAATAGTAAACTAAGGAAAGACAGAGTCAAGAGGGATTCCTAGATATTCCATAGAAAAAAATGCATTTCCTGTAACACAGTTCTATTTGGATTAATTCCCTGTCATTGGAGAAAACAGACTCTGACAGACACAGCCATATGTCACAAAGCATGTATTTTTAAAATTCACTCAGCAGGAATTACCATAAACAGCAACATGTAAAGGGAGGAAGCTTAGGGTGTCTACATGTAAGATAACGTTTCTTCTTCCATAATAGGTATGCTACTGACAAGTTTTGAAGCATAAAAATTAAGTTACCCTCTGACCACAATCTTAGAAAGTAGTTTTGTGTTGAAATTCATCATGCACCTTATAATTATTATTTTAACATTGGTGCTCTCTAGCAAGAAAATGACAAAGATTGGGTTCTACTAAAATGTAATGATGTCAAAAACCTTGACCAGGAGATACCGATTTTGGAGGAAGAGGACTCAATAGGATGCTGTCCTACAGGGGACGGTGCTGGAATCAAGCAGGCAGGACTTTTAATATGACAGGACACAGAAAACATGGTCTTCAAGTAAAGGGAGTAAATTCTATGGTACATCCACATCTCTGTTTGTATTTATCACAGGCGGGTACTCAGATTTTCAGTTTGTGTTCAGATATAATAATAATTCTAGGTTCCATGAAGAGTAACTGTTATTATTTTGTAAAGTGTATTTACCTAAAGTCTGAATTTTTTTCCAGAGGCATGAGCCCATGATGCAAATATGGGAAATATTTTATTAGCATTGACTTGCATCCGCTAATAAATAACTCCTTCCCTCTCTCCTACCATGGCCACCACCACCACTCTCACAAACATGAATCTCTTCCCCCTGGCAGCTGCTTAGTATTCAAAGAATGCCTGGCTTGGCGCCTATAGCTCAGCAGCAAGGGCACCAGCCACATACACCAGAGCTGGCAGGTTTGAACCCAGCTGGGGCCTGCCAAACAACAATGACAACTACAACCAAAAAATAGCTGGGCATTGTGGCGGGCACCTGTAGTCCCAGCTACTTGGGAGGCTGAAGCAAGAGAATCACTTAAGCCCAAGACTTTGAGGTTGCTGTGAGCTGTGACATCACAGCACTCTACTGAGGGCAACATAGTGAGACTATGTCTCAAAAAAAAAAAAAAAAAATATATATATATATAGTGGCCTGTAGTTGCCACAATAATAAAGGGGAGATGAGGCCTAGAGCTATGTCATGAAGTAGGAGGACAAATTCTGAGGTGGTAGAAATTCCCTCCCCTTTTAAGCACTAAGTTCATCCATTGTCACATGCTGGATAAGCCCAGCCCCAGAGGTAAAGAGCAGTGCATACAGGGGCATTGTGCCAAGTGACACTTGGAGTGATGGTAGAAGGTGTGTAAACAGCAAAAGGCTCAACTACAGTTATTTCTTAAATGACTTTGACTTGACTTTATTAGTAGATATGACAGAATAAATGATTCATATTTTATATAAGAGGGAAAAATCAAGACAGGAAATAAAGCTGTCTATAACTATAAAATTGTTAATAAATATTTTCAACTGGAATAATATCCTCGATTAGACTTAGTTTGTAGGACAACTCTAAAAGTGAAAACAGCAAAAAGCACAAGAGGCAAAATTACTTAAACTAGAAAGAAATCTGAATGGATTTCTAATGGAAATCTAATGGAAGCACAGACTAGCCTGGAAGACAACAGGTATGAGAAAAAACAAATCTTAAGTAATTCCTTTCAATTCAATTTGATGAATATTTGAGTAGGCACTTTGTACGAAATGTTGTATTTAGATTTTTGAGTAATCAAACATGTATAAGATATTGCTTCGCCCAAAAGCACAAAGTACAATCAGGAAAGTCAGATACATTAGTGTTGCCCACGGCCAGCTGTACCAGAATCACAGGGAATGTGTGTCAAAATGCATATTCCATTAATAAATTTAAAAATATCAAAGTTATCTTCCATTTAGAGAAAGTCAGAACGTTTTCTTTCTTCAGTGCAAATTAATCCAGATCCTGGTGTTCTCTGTGTACCTTTCTGGTCATGAAATCACTGAGCTGAATCATTGTTATATCAAAATTATCATAAGGGTATTCAGAGCGTCAAGCCAAGAGAAGCTACGGGGCTGAGACTCGCAGTCTCAATACTCTCAGACCATCGATCATTGAGAAATAATCAACTGCACTAAAGCTTGCAGACCTAAGCATCAGAATCTCTTGGATCAGGGGGCCCATAACACTTCATTAGTGACATTCACAATAAAATCTGAGGGTCTCCTTTTTAATACAAATACACTTTAAAAAGTACTGCAGGAGATCATCTCTTAGCATGACCTGGGGAAATGGAGGACTGAGAGGACGCAACGAAGGTGGCAAGAGGAATCCAAAGATAGACAATATGCTGAGTTTTGCCTGATGATTAGAAGTTTATTGGGCACTGACAGGAGAGGAGTGATACTGGATCTTTCTTTTCCTGGCCAGGATCTCAGTCTCTGGAATCAAAGAAAGAATTCATAGGCCACAGGCAAGCAGGAAGGATAGTTTAGTAAATGATAGGAAAGCTTCCAACACAATGGAATGGGGCCCAAATGGGTCGCCAGTGCAGCTTGCTGGATTTGAGCTTTTACGTCTCTTGTCTGCCTGCCCAAACCTGCTGCCGATCAGTGATTGGGTCCTTTAAACCTAGCTAGCTTACAATGATTGGTTTCTTGAAAACTCAATGACTGGCTTCTGTTGATTGGCCCTTTAGTTGGGCTGGCGGGCTTTTTCCACCCAATCCTTAGAGGGCACTGCCCTGCCTAGCAACAGCCAGTAACCAATGGCTGTGCTGGGCCCCCTAAAAGAGTCCCTCCCACTTCTTCTCTGTGCCTGTTTCCCAGTCCCTGCTTAAAGCCTCCCAACGCCTAGCCCAAGGTATATGCCAGGTGTAGAGAATAAGCTATAACAAGGCTCAGAAATATCGGATAATGGAGTACAGTGAGGAAATAAAGAAACATAACAGGTGGGTCAAACTAGTAAGTTTAGATTAGGCCATATAATCTAGAAATGACAGAGAGCCACATACGGTCTTAGATAAAATTACAGAGAAGCCACTTTGAGTAGAATGAACTGAAAGATGCTCTGGGCCACTAGGGAGAACTCTACTGGAGAAAAGAGGTCAAATGGAGACAGTTATGGTGGGAGATACTAGGCGGATATCTAGATACCCTTGGAATTTTAGGCAGAAGGTTTTATTTAGCTCTATTTTGAGCACCATGACAATATTAGACATTAAGATGAGAGCAATGTAAGTTTGAGAAAAAAAACCTACACAGAATTAATAGGAAAACATAAAGACGTGAACATCCTGCTAAATTATCTACAACAGTGAAAGGCACCAAAATATCACCTACTCTAATAAATTGTATATCCACAAGTTATCCCAGATGTGTTCTCTCCACCCGCAGCCCTCAGCACCCATAAATACACTGCTAATAATATCTGAAGTTTATATTATGTTGTGCTTACTCTGTGCCAGGAACTATCCCCTGCACTTTACTTACATCAATTTAATCCATGAAACAACAATGAGAAAGGCCCTTTTCTCCCAATTTTGAAGTGATGAGGTATGAGCTTCTGAAATATTAAAGGACTTGCCTACGGTCACAAATCCAGCAAGAATCAAGCTTTATCTCTATATTGTCATATCCCTTAAATAACTTCCAATGACTTTTGCCTAGTACAGGGGTGGCGAACAAGGTAACAAAAAACACCTGACTGAGCATGTTATATTATGTGTTTAATATATTATTGTTAAAATTATATGCTTTTGTGTGAGTGTCTGTCTGTTTTGGCAGGTCACTGCGTGGTGTGGCTCTCTGACTTTCACAGTTTAAAATTTTGGCTCTTTGACTAGTTTCACAGACTGGTTGACACATTTACATCACACTGGTTAACATGGTCTTCCTGGCAATTTCACAGTTATTGTGTTAAGACATTTACATTCCACATTTACTAAGTTTCACATATACCATTGTAAGATGCACCACAAGTGTATTCTCACCAATCCCCCTCCTTCCACCCACCTCCCCCTTCCCTCCCACCCTTTCCCCCTTCCCCCTATTCCGAGGTTGCAACTGGGTTAAAGCATTCATGTGAAAGCTCTAAATTAGTTTCATAGTAGGGGTGAGTACACTGGATACTTTTCAAGATGGAACATAGTCTTCTTAGTAAAGTATCTCAAGAATGGAAGAAAAAGTATCCAACGTACTCAGTCTTACTATGAAACCAATTTATAGCTTTCTTATGAAAGCTATAACCCAAGAAGAAGGGGAAAGGAAAGAGGGAGGGGAGGGGAGGAGAGAGAGGAAGATGGGTGAAGGGAAGGTAATTGGTGGGACCACACCTACAGTGCATCTTACAAGGGTACATGTGAAATTTACTAAATGTAGAATATAAATGTCTTAACACAATTTAAAAAACGCTAAAACAAAAAAAATCCACAATGCCTTAAGTACCATAACAAGAATACAAGAAAAGCCATGCTAAAGTGTAAGTTGACGACCCTCTTTCAAGGGAACAATACCATATTTGCCACTTAGCTAGAAAAAGGGAAAAGCAAACAAAAAACAAAATCTCCCCTCTGGTTTAATGACAGTTCAGTATCAAAGCCCCTCGCTCTCCCTTCCAAAGGTTTCCGTTGCAACCCTTGTGTAATTTCAATCTCCACACTCCGCGGGCAGCCCCATACAAGCTTCATTACAAACAATGCCCAGACTACCAAGGTCAGCACCAAAGGCACAGAAAGCAGAAATCGGAAACGTATCTTCCTAAACCAAAACGGGGCGGGGGAACCTTCCCCCTCAATCACTGCCCTACCCCCTAAAACAACAGGCACTGGGGGGACTCTTTCCCTAGGCTCAGGGGGCTGGCGTCTGCCGCCTTTGGGGCTTCTAAACCTCTTTCCCCTATTCATCCAGTTAGTCTTCCCTCCTCCTACACCCCCAATGACTCTGCCTTCCCTCAACCTGAACTCATCGCTGTGGAGCGAGGGAACATCACGCTGTAGGCTGGGACAGGGGGAGGTGGGGAAATGCGCAATAGGGTAGATGCTGTCAGTGTTTGTGTGTGTGTGTAGGCAGCAGGGGGGGTGCTCTTGAGGGAAGTCGCTGCCAAGGGCAAAGGCTCTACAGACCTACAGTATGGAGCTTTATAGTTAAGGTGTGGCTGAGGAAAACCCATTTTGAGGTTCTAACATAAGCGAACTATTGTGTGTGTGTGTGGGGGGGTGTCTAGAGGTAGCCATTTCTGGGGGAAACATTCCATGGGGAAGGCAAATGAGTTATTCATAGGGAAGTCACCTGGGATTCTCGATAGGGGAATCTTTCCTTAAGGAGACGTTCTGTGGGGGTGGGAATGTCATAATAGGAAGTCTTCACAAGAAACCGTTGTGGGGTTGTCCACAGAGGAGCCATTGTGGGACCTCTACAGAGGGCGCCATTCCTGGGAAAACGTTCCTCCAGGAGCCGTTTAGGAAAGAACTGTCCGCTGGGAAGCCATGTCGGGCCACGCCCTGCGGCGGGAGGCGTCGCCGGACCCCGACAACCCGCATCCCCCGCCTGGCCGCCCCCTCTGCGGCCTCGGCCCCGCGTACCTGACGGAGGGGTACCCGCTGCTGGAGCCTCCGGGGTAGCGCGCGCGGGCCAGCCCCAGCCGGCGCGGGGGGTACACGTCCATGGCGGTGGGCGGCGGAGGAGGACCAAGCCGCTGCGAGGGTCGCTCTGGCCCGCCGGGTAGCTCTAGGACCGCTGCAGCCAGGCGGGGCGGCGGGGTGTGCCGGGTGGGAGGGGGCGCGGCACACGGGGGCACGTCGGCGCCGGGGGCGGGGCCGGACGCGCGCAAAGAGTGCGGAGGGGGCGTCAGGGCCGGAGAGGAGTGAGGGTTGGCCCCCGGTTGCAGGGCTGCGCCCTCCGTAGGCTGTAAGGCGGCCGGGTTAGGTGTCGGGAGCGCGGATCCCCAGGGTGAGGGTTAGCACGGCGCCACTCAGCCCTCTCCTCGGGGACCACTTCACGCAGTGAGACTCCGCGTGGCGCCCCCCAGCTACGCGCCCGGACGCTCTCAGAGGCGGAGCCTGGCTCCAGCCCTGTCCCGCCCCGCCCCGCTGGCTCCGGCCTCCTGCGAAGCCTCCCGCTGCTGCTGCCGGATCCCGGGCGCTTCCCGGGTGCCGACTGCCTTTCCCCGGACCCCCGGGCGAGTTTCTCCTTGCTGTCTCCTCACTTCCTGCTCATCTGTCGCGGACTCACTGTTCAAACATCCAGCGGATTCCTAGCAGGCCTCCAGTTAGCAGTGCGCGCCCAGTCCTGCATAGGGCATGGGCGTTAGTGGTGACAGTATCCCACAGGACCCTGCGGCGTTACCGTTCAGATCCTGGCTAGACCCGTTTCCGAGTGGAGCCACGGACAAGAAACGTAATCGCACTAAGCCTCCGTCTTTTCATGTGTAAAATGGGGAAATACTTCACTGTAGATACACAGCACGTATTTAATGACTTAATCCTTCATACTGTATTGACTTAGTCTAGATGCCTTAAATGTCCTGTATTTTTTTTTTTCCAGAGACAGAGTCTCATTTTGTCGCCCTCAGTAGAGTGCCATGGTGTCACACAGCTCACAGCAACCTCCAACTCCTGGGCTTAGGCGATTCTCTTGCATCAGCCTCCCTAGTAGCTGGGACCACAGGCGCCCACCACATCGCCCGGCTATTTTTTTGTTGTTGCAGTTTGTCCAGGACCGGGTTCAAACCCGCCACCCTCGGTATATAGGGCCGGCGCCCTACCCACTAAGCCACAAGTCCCCTCCCCCTTTTTAAAAATTCAATGACTTGAGAGGGCAATAAAATGAGACTCTGTATCTACAAAAAATAAAAATAAAAAGATTCAATGACTCTCTCGAAAAGATTCAGTGCCCAAGTTGGAGTGCAGTGGCGCTATATCAGCTCACTGCAGCCTCGAACTCCTGGGATCAAGCCATCCTCCTGCCTTAGCTTCCTGAGTAGCTGGGACTGCTGGCATGTGCCACTATGCCTAGCTAATTTTTCTTATTTTTTGTTGTTTATTTTGAGACAGAGTCTCATTCTGTCGCCCACGGTAGAGTGCGCTGACATCATAGCTTATAGCAACCTCAAACTCGGGCTCAAGTGATCCTCTTGCCTAAGCCTGAGTAGCTGGGACTGTAGGCGCCCACCAGAAGGGCTGGCTACTTTTAGAGAGGGGACTCTTGATCAAGCTGATCTCCAACTCCTGAGCTCAAGCATTCCACCTGCCTCAGCCTACCAAAGTGCTGGGATTACAGGCATGAACCACCACTCCTAGCCTTATTTTTTATATGGACAGGGTTTGACTGTGTTGCCCAGGCTGGTTTAGAACTCCTGGTTTAGGCACTCCTGTGTAGGCTCCCCAAGTTGCTGGGATTACAAGTATGAGCCATCGTGCTGACTCCTTTATTCATCTTTTTACAATAAATTACAATAGTTAGAACTATTTTCTTGTCATAGGCATTGGTGCTTAAATCACTTAAATGACAACACTAGCTGAAAAATCCTACCTCCACAAATAAAGATCTTGGTAATCCCTATTGTGCCTCATGCAGGTTTAGCTGAGGAAAGACCAGAAGAGGGAGTAGGAATTTAAGTATTGTTTTTCATCTGCAAGGAAAAAAAAAAAAAAGACTGTTTTGGCTCAAGTCCCAAGTCTTTTTTTTTTTTTTTTTTTTTTGCAGCTTTTGGTCAGGGCTGGGTTTTGCCTTACTCCTTTGAGCCACGGGCGCCGCCCAAGTCCCAAGTCTTGAACAAGTAACTGCCATTATTTAGAGATAATTTCTTTTTCTTTCTTTCTTTTTTTTTTTTGTAGAGACAGAGTTTCGTTTTATTGCCCACGGTAGAGTGTGGTGGCATTACACACCTCACAGCAACCTCTAATTCCTGGGCTTAGGCAATTCTCTTGCCTCAGCCTCCTGAGTAGCTGGGAGTACAGGCGCCTGCCACAACTGCCGGGCTATTTTGTTGTTGTTGTTGTTGCAGTTTGGCCAGGACTGGATTTGAACCTGCCACCCTCAGTATATGGGGCTGGCACCCTGCCCACTGAGCCACAGGTGCTGCCCTAGAGATAATTTCTTACCAATATTCATGCCTTGAAAATCAGGCAACCAGTGATAACCTTCATTCCCAGAGGCTTGGGCTTCTGAAAAATCAGCTAGTCAATAACAATTTCACTCTGGTAAACTCTACTTCTGAAAGTTAGTAAATCAATGACAGCCAAACATTGACAGTTCTATGCTTCTAGACAATAGCCAGTCAACCAATGATCAGGCTTCTGAAAGCCAGTCCTGAGCTGCTGTGCCATGCTAACACAAGTCAGAGTATGTCAATTGCTAAACACTCTTGTGTCTGAAAGATCACCAGTCCTTAAAGGCTAGACTTTCCAAAACCTTATACAAGACCAACTCTGGCTTTGTTCTTGGAGACTAACTCTTACAAATACAGCTCTTCCCTTGCAAGCAGATAAGAAATTCACCTATTTTTTTTTCCTTTGCAACAGATAATTGAGTTCAATTTATTAGTTTTCACAAGTTTAAAGTTCACAACACTTTTAAGATTCAATTCCCATTTACTGTTAGGTATGAATTTGGACTTGTGACAGATACAGTGACACAGCCATGAGATTTATCAAATATAGTTTTTTCAATTGTATGCCATAGTTGCTATTATAAATTATTTAAAACAACTCAATAGTTATGTGCACAGAGTTGTTCAACCATCACCACAATCAATTTTTTGTTTTTTTGAGATAGAGTCTCACTTTGTCACCCCCAATAGAGTGCGGATGTCACAGCTCACCGCAACCTCAAACTCTTGGGCTTAAGCGATTCTCTTGCCTCAGCCTCCCAAGTAGGTGGGACTATAGGCAACCACCACAATGCCCTGCTACTTTTAGAGACATGGTCTCTGGCTCAGGCAATCCACCCACCTCAGCCTCCCAGAGTGCTGGGATTACAGGCGTGAGCCACCACAGTCAATTTTAGAACATTTTTTTAATCACTCCAGTAAGAAACCCTTTATCTATGAGCAGTCATTCCCTATTTCTCCCCAACCACCCCAGTCTTAAACAACTACTAATCTTTCTCTCTATAAATTTACCTATTCTGAACATTTTATATGATTGGAATCATATGTGATCTTTTGTGACTGGTTTCTTCCACTTAGCATAACATTTATAAGGTTTATACATGTATCAGAATTTTGGTCCTGTTCATGATTGAATAATATTCCATTGTATGGATACACCATTCTTGGTCACCCATTTATCAGTTGATCAATATTTGGGTTGTTTTTACCCTTTTTGCTATGTGTTTTAGCTAAGGCTGTTATGAATGTGTAGAAGTTGTTGTGTGGACATGTTTTCACTTCTCATAAATATACTTCTCATGTATCTAGGAATGGAATGCTAGATCCTATGGCAACTCTATGCTTAAACTTTTGAGGAACTGCTCAGCTGTTTTCCAAATCAACTGCACCATTTAAATTCTCACTAGAAACTACAATGGTTCCAAATTTTCCACATTCTCCCCCAACATTTATTGTATTTTTTAATTTTTTTTTCACCATACACTGGTTTTATATACCATTTGACAAATTTTAATCACACTGGTTAACATAGCCTTCCTGGCATTTTCTTAGTTATAGTGTTCAGACATTTATATTCTACATTTAGTAAGTTTCACATGTACCCTTGTTAAGTTTTACATGTACCCTTGTAAGATGCACCCTAGGTGTGGTCCCACCAATTACCCTCTCTCCACCCATCCTCCCCCCTCCCTTTCCCCTTTCCCCATATTCTTAGGTTATAATTGGGTTATAGCTTCATTTATCGTATTTTTGATTTTAGCCGTCCTAGTGAGTATAAAGTGGACTTTCATTGTGGTTTTGGTTTGCATTTTCCCATTAACTAATGATGTACAGCATCATTTCATGTGCTTATCAGCTATCTGTATATCATCTTTGGAGAAACATCTGTTCAGATTCTTTGCCCATTTTATTTATTTATTTATTTAGAGACAGAATTTCACTTTGTCACCCTTGTTAGGGTGCTCTGGAGTCATAGCTCACAGCAACCTCACACTCTTTCCTCAGCCTCCCAAGTAGCTGGAACTACAGGCACCCGCCACAACAGCCGGCTAATTTTAGAAACAGAGCTCACTCTTGCTCAGGCTGGTCTCCAACCATGCACTCAGGCAATCCACCCACTTCAGCCTCCCAGAGTGCTAGGATTAGAGGCATAAACCACTATGCCCTCCCTCTCTTTTTATATCCTTTATGGGGTCTTTTGAAGCACAAAACTTTAAAATTTTGATAATAGCCAATTTATTTTTTCTTTTGTTGTTTGTGCTTTGGGTGTCATAACTAAGAAAGCATCAACTAATCTAAGATTGTGAGGAGTTATTCCTGTTTTCTTCTAAGAGTTAATAATTTGGGCTCTTGTATGTTTTTATTTATTATTTTTTCTTTTTTGTAGAAAAAGAAATAATGACAAGAGACAGAGTCTCACTTTATTGCCCTTGGTAGTATGCCGAGGCGTCACACAGCTCACAGCAACTACAACTCCTTAGCTTCCTTAGCTTAGGTGATTCTCTTTCCTCAGCCTCCCAAGTAGCTGTGACTACAGGCACCCGCCACAATGCCCAGCTATTTTTTTATTGCGGTTTGGCTGGGGCTGGGTTTGAACCCACCACTCTTGGTATATGGGGCCAGTGCCCTACCCACTGAGCCACAGGCGCCACCCTGGGCTCTCTCATTTTAAATCTTTGATCCATTTTGAGTTAATTTTTGTATATGGTGTGAGGTAGGTATTCTATTTCATTCTTTTTTCACGTGACCATCCACTTGTATCAGCATCATTTGTTGAGCAAATGGTTTATTCCCAATTGAATTGTCTTGATACTCTCATTGAAAATCAATTTTTTTATTTGTGTATATTTGAACCCTCAGATGCCACAATGTAAGAGTGAATTTCATGATGAATTTTATGAACCATGCTTAGTTCTTTTTAGTTCTTTTTTTTTTTTTTTTTTTTTTGAGGCAGAGACTCAAGCTGTCACCCTGGATAGAGTGCTATGGCATCATAGCTCACAGCAACCTCTAGCTCAGACTCAAACAATTCACTTGCCTCAGTTTTTCTATTTTTAGTAGAGACGAGGTCTCGCTTTTTGCTCAGGCTGGTTCCAAACTCGTGAGCTCAAGCCATCCACCCACCACGGCCTCCCAGAGTGCTAGGATTACAGGCATGAGCCACCATGCCCGGCTGAAAGATGGTACACAGTTATTAAATGAGAAAAAAGTTCATTTGCATTTCTTTGTGTGCAAGTGTTCTTTCAATATTGAAAATGGTGGAAAGTTAGATATAAATCAATGTATACTAATAGGTAAGCATAAAAGATGTGTAATTTCCTCAACTTTTACTAGAGGAAGTGATAAATTTTTAGCGAGCCATACTGCCTCATGCCTCTAATACCAGCACTTTGGGAAGCTATGGAGGGAGGATTCTTTAAGGCCAGGAGTTTGAGACCAGCCTGGATAGCATAGTAAGACTCTATTATCTTTTTCTTTTTCTTTTTTTTTTGTAGAGACAGAGTCTTACTTTATCGCCCTCGGTAAAGTGCCGTGGTGTCACACAGCTCACAGCAACCTACAACTCCTGGGCTTAGGTGATTCTCTTGCCTCAGCCTCCCGAGTAGCTGGGACTATAGGCACCCGCCACAATGCCCAGATATTTTTTTCGTTGCAGTTTGGCCAGGGCCACGTTTGAACCCACCACCTTCGGTATATGGGGCTGGCACCCTACCTACTGAGCCACAGGCATCGCCCAAGACCCTATTTCTAAAAAAAAAAAAAAAAATGCTTTTAATTAGCCAGCCTTATTGGTGTGTTCCTCTAGACGCAGCTAGTTGGGAGGCTGAAGGCTACAGCGAGCTATGATCATGCCCTTCTACCCCAGCCTAAGTGACAGATTGAGACTCTGCCTTTAAAAAAAAAGAAAAGAAGTGATACAACAACAAAATTTTGATTGAGAGATTCAAATGAAGATAAAATAATAATACCAGATGCTGTAATGCCCTCCCACACTATATGTTGTCATTAGTCTTTAAGCACAACATATTGCTACCAGAAGTTTTTCTAATTCCAAAATTGAAAGGAAATTTTTAAATGATAGGACAAACACTACTGCAATAATTTAAAATGTGATAACTTCATTTACTACTGTTGCAGTGACTGTCAAAGTTCAAAATGCCTCAGCCTTGTTATATAGGATTGTCATGAATACAAATAATCACAATGGAGAAAAATTTTCTTTTTTCTTGTGCAATGATTTTCTGGTGAAAAATGCTTGTGTGTAAGGCTATTCTGTGTAGAAAATAGTCGTATGTCAGAAACAAAAGCAAATTTTTGCAGAGATTCTCCTATTGAGTTAATAGGAAAAAAACTTTTTTTTTTTTTAGAGACAGAGTCTCACTTTGTCACCCTTGGTAGAGTGCTGTGGCATCACAGCTCACAGCAATCTCCAGCTCATAGACTTAAGTGATTCTCTTGCCTCAGCCTCCCGAATAGCTGGGACTACAGGCACCTGCTATAACGCCCTGCTCTTTTTTTGTTGCAGTTTGGCTGGGGCTGGGTTTGAACCAGCCATCTTCAGTATATGGGGCCGGCACTCTACTCACTGAGCCACAGGAACTGCCCAGGAAAAAGATCTTACTGTTTTTGGCAGAGATAAGACAACATTTTTATAGATATTTGTGCAATGTTTATTCGAAGTTAAAGTAAAGTTTGGATGTTTCTATTAAAGCTGTTGACTGTCCTCATATTCTGCTGCTGCTCAAACAGCATATGGGCTGGTGCATCTGTGAGGAAAAGGGGTTCCACATGCAGTTTCGGCTCTCACTGTGGCAAATCCCCCCTAACCACCATCAGGAAAATAAAAGGAAGTCCACGTTTCAGGCTGGAAGAGACACGACGGACAGTTTACTGGTGCACATCTGAGAGCAGGACTCTGGTGGAGAGTGAGGCTGCTCCCTACCCTCGCAAGGGCTCTGCACACCTGGCGCTCACCACACATCTTCAGTGCTTTCTGCCAGGCACTCAGCAAGGTGAGCGTCTATGTCCAGCTGGGTCAGCTCCGGGGCGAAGACCTTCTGGCACATCAGGCAGCTCTGCAGGGCCAGTGCACCCTCCACACCTTTCCTTGGCCGTGGGGGTCCCCCTGGGTTCAGGCGCAGGGTGTACTTGAGGGGACCTGGTGGGGGACTCCGGGCGTCCTCCTGCCCGGCAAAGAGGCCCATGGGAGTGGCCTGGGACCGCCGGGGCCGGTGGAAAGGGCGTCCAGGAAAAGATTCTGGGTTAGACCGTGAAGACCGCGGGGGGCGCAGGGCGCTCTGGGCTGCCCCTGGACTCCTGGCCGGGGAAGGCAGGCAGCGGCGGCGGTTCGCCATCCAGGGTCAGATCCGGGCTCACAGTGCGCAGCAGCTCCATCGAGGGCCGCTCGCTCTACCTGTTGTCCTCCTGGAGAAACCAGGGGCGGCCGCTCTGGGGCCCGTCCCCTGAAGGAGGCCCCGCGTCTCAGCCTCAGGCGCTGCCTCCCAGCCTCCTCCATCAACCCCGAGAGCGCCTGAAAGAAAATTTTTATAAGGCCCTCAGAATTCTTATTGACTTTTAATATAATCCATTGAAGGAAATCTTTCTGGCAATAAGGTTATGCAAACTGAAAAAGAGCAGTTTATTGAAGTACTCCATTGCTTAAGGGAACTACTCAATGCATTAAAAGACTAATTAACGAAGAAAAATTTACCCATTTAAGTGTTAAGCCTGTTCTTAAAAGAGACAACATTACTTATGAACAAGAAAAGAAATTGATTGAAGTGAATAATTATTATAGTATTTGTCATGCTACCTTTTGAAATGGATTTCATTCCATGAAGAATTTTATTATTTTACATTGATATTACTAAATACTCTTCTAGCATGTGAACAAGTGGAATCATCATGTTTAGTGTAGAAAAAGAAAGGAATAAAAATTGATGATGATGCTCTTTTCTATCAAAGAATGGCATTTTTAAAAGTTACTGAGAGAGACAACACAATCCTGAATAATGGAAAAGCAAGTCATGCCATAAAAAGATGGTATTTGCTTCAACAAACCAAATTTAAAAAGCAGTTCTCACAGTTGTTAACTTTATCCTAAAAGATGTTCAGTATATGGCTCATAATGTTAATGTTGAACATGATTTCTAATCAATGAATATTTAGTGGACAAAAGAATAACATAAGTTAGATACGAAGGGAAGCTATGTTGCAACGAAAATGATTATAGATTATATCTGCAAGGAATTTTATAAACAAATTCCCTAAACAAGAAACTGTTAACTAAAATGGTCAAAAAATATAATTAAAGGGCAGCGCCTGTGGCTCAAGGAGTAGGGTGCTGGCCACATATACCGCAGGTGGTGGGTTCAAAACCAGCTCCGGCCAAAAACTGCCCCTCCCCCCCAAATATATATATAATTAAAGAAATAAATAATTCAGATAATGTATTTATAATTTATTTTCTATAAATAAAAAATTTTAATATATATCCTAGGTTGTTTTTTTTTTTTAACCAATATACCTGTGAATAAGCAATTAGCTATAATTCAAATTCAACTGGACTCCTGTATTTGCTAAATTGGCAACCCTACTTGTGGATGATCTGACATACTACATGTAATCCATTTAACAAGGATCTTTAAAAATAATCTGAACTGTGAGTGGTGGCTTATACCTGTAGTCCCAGCTAATTGGAAAGCTGAAGTAGGAAGATGCCTTGAGGCTTGGAGTTTGAGACCAGACTAGGCAACACAGCCAAACCCATCTCTACAAATAATAGTAATAATCTATCATAATCTTTTTAATGGAGGCATAATTTCCTTATAAGAATAGGAAAAATAAAATGTACATTTCATTTTACTTGATAAAAATTTTTTTGACAAACACATACAGTTGTAAAATTCTTGCCCCAGTAATTAGGACCATTTCCATGATCATAGATAAAGTTCTCTGAGACCTTTAATTTAAAATAATAATAGTAAAATAATAACACACACACAAGAAAGTTCTCTGACCCTCTTTTGCAGTCAAATCCCCCACCTCTGCCCTAAGCAACCACTGATTTGATTTTAATGTCCATAGATTAGTTCTGTCTACTGTTGATTTTTGTATAAATATAATCAAATGTAATGATTTTGAGATTCATTCATTTTGTTATATGTATCAGTGCTTTGCTTATTTTTATTGATGAGTAGTTTGGGCATAATATAATTTGTATATCTATTTACTAATTGGTAGGCATTTGAGATGTTTCCAGTTTGAAGCTATTATGTATAAACTGTTGTAAACATTCATGTATAAGTCTTTGTGTGGCCATATGTTCTCATTTGTCTTGTGTAAATACTTAAGAGTAGAACTGTTAGGTTACATGGTACATGTATGTTTGTCTTTATAAGAAACAAACAGTTTTTCAAAGTGGTTGTACCCCATTTTACACTTAGTCATGTATGAGAATTCCAGTTGCTCCACATCCCTGGCAACACATGGTAGTGTCAGTCTACTACAGCGGTCAGTTCTCAACCTGTGGGTCGTGACCCACAGGAACTGTATTAAAGGGTTGTAACCTTAGGAATGTTGAGAACCACTGGTCTACTATGTCTGTTTTCATTTATTTAAGAGAGGATTAAGAGGGGATTGAGCCTGCTATGATGCTCAGGGTAATGATTCCTCTCTATTCAATGCCTCAAATCAGGGTCTTAAAGATGCAAAATAATAAAGTTTGAACTGATT